>APFE030281265.1:38636-48773 GCA_000404065.3 Pinus taeda | reverse complement strand
AGTTCTCGGATAGATCTTTCTAACGAGCTATCATACGCGTGAAACGGAGATCGTATGCCAAAGTTACGACCCCGGGAAATTGATGTACCAATTTACCCAAAACGGGGCCCACAATTTGGCGTTTCATCTTCTGGGGTTAGGTTTTGGAATGTGAAAGGGTTTCCATTGTGTTTCTCAATAATAAATAGGCCTTCGAGCCTCATTGTAACGGAATTTTCGGAACAGTTCAGAGACATGTAGCCGCACATCTCTTCTCAGAGATAAGCTACCATCGTCCTAGCTGGTTTATTTCCAATTCTGGTTGTAAGCATATTTCGGTATTTTCCATTAATGAAATGAAGTGTTATTCCCGCTGCACTCTTTATTTATGGTTATCGCATCTCTGTATTTATGGTTATCTTTGTAATCTATTGCGTTCCTGTTTAAATCCGGATCAGACATTGATTGGAGAGTCGATTATTGAAAATCTACGTCTAAATTCAAGGCTTGCAAAGAGATTCTCTATTTTTTGGGACTTCAAATCCTGGATTCCTACTTTTCTATTTCCCTAGACTTAAAATCCTAGATTCGAGCTTCGATATTTTTTGAGACTTAAAATCCTAGATTCCACTGCACTGTCGAAGGATATTCTTGAAATTTTCTTCACGGTTGAATAGCTATAAGATCTGGCCTGGTAGTTGAAGGATGCAGATCCATTGAAATGGATCTAGGTCAGGGTTGACGGTCTTTTTGAGGTCAATAGTTTGAGTCTTCTCAAGCGAACTATGTGCACATGCTAATGTTAGGAGGCCCCATGGTTTGTATACGTTTAGTTGCATATAAGATCCTTGTCTATGGGGCAGACGTTGTTGCATTGGAGACCACCAAGTTTATTCTTATTTATCGAATTTATTTTTCTAGATTAAATTAATAATTTTGGTATTCAATGACGAATGCAAAGTTCTTAACATTTGAACTAGGGTTGAAATTATAAAACTAAAGTCCATTAGAAGGCATTCTATTAGAATTTGGATGGTTGTGAACAAACTACCCTTAAAATAAATGCATATTGGATGTTTTATTTTTTTATTTTTTTTATTAACTAGAAATTTTTATAGAAATAGAAGAAATGGTTCTTTTTATAGTAAGATAAATCTAAGCTATAGTCATTGGGCGATATAGAGCAAGATGCAACTAATATATATATATATATATATATATGTTGGGTGATATAGAGCAAGAGGAAACAAAGCTATATTTGTTGGGTCACATATAACAAGATGAAACTAATAAAATACCCTTTCTTAACATGTTTTACAAGATATCAGATCCCATATGCAGGGAGACCTTTGTCTATCACTTGTTTCTGAGGAGCAGTAATGAACTTCCTTGGTGTATTTTAAATGGTTGCCAAGGACACAGATCCCCAAAAATTCAAACGTAATGGTGTATTTTCAATGGATGCCAAGGACACAGATCCCCAAAAATTCAAAGTCAGATTGGGGAGCGTGAACTACATTGTTACTGAAGTTAGCATCTTAGAAGAGGAGTAAAAAGTTGGGGACACGAGTTTAATGCATAAGATTTTGTGCACTGAAAATCAAGGCCCTCAATGAAGGGTATTGTATTTTCCTTAGAAGAGTCAAATTCCAATATGAAGATCACATGAGCATAAGGATACATATAAGCTTCCACATGAAAAAATTTCAAGACTTGTGAGATTCATTTATGAACATACATAAGCCAGGACCAAAATCCAATGAAACATTAGACCAACCCACAAGCTTTGGACAATATTTCGTCATCCAAGGTTCTAGGACAATGCAAAGGAATCCATTTTTAATACATGATTATTCTAAATAGATGTCCAACCAAATATACCTTACCTGGAGCTATGAGTGAATCCGTGCAAACAATTCCTTGGCTCGATGTTCTAGGTTGCTTACCTTTCCCATAGACTAGACTTCTTGTGGTTTAGGAGTTAGATATAAGGGTATGTATTCCGTCAAAATCACCCTTGGTCCTCCCTTTTGAAACCTATTCATGGGTGGGACAGGGAAGCATAAGAGTGGAACCCTGGTATATGCTCAATACCTTGTCATTCTCACTAGTGAACCAACATATAATGGAAAAATCTATTTTTATTTATGCTTGGATTAACAAATTTTCCTTGGATTCTATCGTATACATGACATCTAAATAATGGATTTCGGCCCTCAATTGCCCATGAACCAAAAGGCTGACATATTCTTTCTCCCTGCAAAATAAAGGTTCCCAACTATGGAACTCCAATCTATGAAATTTGATATTCTTATATGAGTGCATTGTGGCTGAAAAGGTAGCTGCAATGTTATCTAAAGAAGAAATAAATTATGAAGAATACAATGTCCACTATAGGTGTAGGAAAGGAAATGTCCACTTTCATGCACTTCAATATACAGGTGGAAGATGCATTAAGGGGAAATTTTGTCATGCTACTTTTAATTAATTCCATATATTTTTTTTGAATGCTTTTAATGTTTAGAATTTTGACTCGTTATAGGGCTCTATATTCACTAACATAGTCCATTTCCTTACTTTCCACACCAACTATAGCCTTGCTCAATCTCCTCTTAAGCCCGATGTTATGGAATCAATTTTCAAGGTATCTTAGCTTTACAGACTGTGGAATTTCAAAGGGAGTTTGAGTTTGATTTGATTCATAGAAATGAGTCAACACCATTATTTAGAAGATATAATGGTCTTTAATTATTTAGTCTTGTTGATTCTGCTTGCTCCCTCTGAGATTAATTCTCATAGCACACTTATACTCTTGTTATCCTATTATTCCATCAGGTAGTCCTGTATATGTTCCTGCAATTCAGATTAGGAGGCCAAGGAAGAGAAAATGCATTTACCAAAACAAGATACTAAAATAGAAGCAATGATGGTAATAATCAATAAGGTACACAACATGTTAGCTCTTTCTTGCATTAACATCATACATAATAACATCATGGAACTATGGTTTCCAAAATCAATTTACCCTAGAGCTTAACCCATAAGCCCTCTAATCCATAGGGTTTACATTGATCAACTAGGGTTTTATATGCAAACCCTAGAATCATAGTCCTAGGGTTTTATCCATAAACCCTATATTTTTCTTGTTCTAACACACTTAGGGTTGATAAAACCTAAAGTTACAAACCCTAGATATTCAACCTAGGTATTCCTTCTTGATGATCCAAAACCCTAGGGCTTTGCCAAGACATGTAATCTTTAAACCCTATATTCTTGTAAGCACAATATACATTATAAAAAAAATTCAATATTGCAACTTTATCACGTGAAGTACTTTAATGAAGAGCTAAAATGTCAGAACACATTATACCAATGAGAGCATAATTCAAGAAAACAATCTTGCACAGTCATTACAAGAACAACATGACTATGCCAAGGAGTTCAATACCAGTGGTTCTTTCCTTATTCTACTAGCAATAATAGTTCTTTGATCCTTTTAGATAAAAGATAAAAAATCAATCTCAACCTGGTATCTTCAAGTTCACCTAATGACTATAAACCCTAGACATCAGAAATATTCACTATTGAATTTCTTCCTCAATCCTAAGATTTAGTGTATAAACCCTAGATTTTTATTCAAACCTTTAGATTGGTTAGGGTTTTTATTCCAAAACCTAAAATTACATCACTAAACTGTAGAGTTCCAAGCCTTGATAAAATTGTAAAATTGTGTTGATGTGAACTTTTTTATGTTAATATATAAAATTGTTAGTTTTTTTTTTGTATTGAAGAAAAAATACAAAATGGTTTTCGTGAAACAAAATTTAAAATTTTCCACATGTATGGCAACCCTTCCTCTAAGATTCCTTCCTCTGAGATTCCACAACACAAAAACACACACTTTTTCCATGATATTTTATAGAGACAACTAAATATGAATTAATCAAATCACATCATGTAAGAGAGTAAACATGTCTGTGAATCTGTAGATATAGAAAGGTCAAAAAATCAAAGCTAAATGTGCTCCACATAGTGCACATGAGTCAAGAAAATGGCTTTAGCTTTAGCTTTGTTGTTCCCGATCCTTTGGCACAATCATGGTTGGTCACAAAACCTTCCTCCTTTTCTATTTGTAGCATGATGGACTGGTTACATTTATCTACACCTCAACAAAAATCTTCAATATTTCATTTTTATAATCAAAATTTAAATTAAAAAAATTCCTGAGTCTAATAGTTAATTCAATGTGCAGAACATTGAGCTAAAGAAAGAAGAATTCGAAAATCAGAGTGGAGCGATGTGGCATCTCATGGTTGTTTGTTTTCCATTGAATTTCACTTGTTGGGGGTCAATCATGAACAACAAGAAGAGGAAGTCTGATGGATTCTATTCCTTTTCTTTCTTTTATATAATAGAAAAGATATATTGGCCACTGAGTTTGGGATTCCATATATGTATGCATGTTGGTGTCCTTGGTTTGGCTTAATTTTCTGGCAAGGTTTGTATTTAAGCTTCGAGGGAGTGTGTGGGATATTTTTGGCATGATAGGATTTTCTTATGGTGGATCTTTTCCACCCTCTATGCCAAAGTGGAGTATTTTGTTTTTCCTTGTCTTGTTTTCTTTCACATAGGGGTGTTTATAGAACTAGAGTTCATGAGGTCAAAACTGCTAAACCATTTTTTATTTTATTTTGAATTGTTAGTATCTGGTCTAGAGTTTGGCCTACATGTATGTTCTGTGTATTTTCAGTTATAGTATTGTTTGGAGGATTTTGAAATAAATTTGTTTAATTAGAGAAGGGACTATTCATTATTTCATTTAGGGTGTCCATGTTGATCATTGCTCAAAACATTGTTTCTTATATTGTCAGTACTCAACATATCACCCTATGTGCATATCGTGTCTTATTGTCTGTTATCTTATGTACCAAATTTGACCAAACATATTTTCTATTAGGTATATAAAAGAAAGCATGCACTTATAGCTATGAAGTGATATTAAGGGAAATGTATAACCACTACAGTCATCCACTATTTGTCTTGTTGTTGTTATGGTTAGTAGGAATTTATGCATGGACAAGGTATAAATAAGGAGAGATTCACCCATTTTGGAGGATTTTATTTTATAGGGGAATTTTTCTTAGGTTTATTGTTTGAAAAATATTCATCTCTCCACATATATATACAATATTGATCACATTTGTACATAGGGTGATGATGGCAGAAGTAAACGAAGCTTTCTAATTTTTGATTCATTTCTCACTTTGCTACTTGTTTTTCTTATGCTTCTGCATTAGCATTTTGGATGGTTTTCGCATTAGACATTTGTAGAACTCTTATATCAAATTATAGTCCATTGGATTTAGAACATGTTTATTAATTAGCCCCTTGGGTTAGCATGAGTGCTTGAGAACTATGAATAGGAAGCAAGAGGTCTCAAGGTCAAGCCCCTAGTTGGTTCCTCATGTGCACCTTACTTGATATGCCCATCGGATCAAAATATAGTGGTCTACATGGACCACTTTACACCCAAGTCACATGGTTTTGGATCGAGCTCGAGTTCAATAATGATTAGATTCCATTAGAGTTACAATTTTTTGATGAGGTTTGGATGATATTCACCATTAGGTTAATCTATATATCTATATATAATCTATATTATATATATATATAGTAATGTATATATATATATATATATATATACTATATATATATTATAAATATATATAATATATATATATATAATAATTATATATATGTAATATATATATAATATATTAGAATATAGATATTATGTATGTATGTGATGTAACATAGAGCTAGAATTTTTATGATGAAGTTTAGATGTATTCACCATTAGTTCGTCTACACACACACACACACACACACACACACACACACAGATATATATATATATATTAAAAATGAATAATAACTCAAAATGGTAAGAAATCAACATCAATAAACATTAAAAGAATGTTATCTTGGACTTGGAAATCATAAGGAATGATTACAAATTTAAATTGTGACATGGAGTTATGAGTTTTGCACCATGGATTTTTTCAATGACAATGAGGTTTGATGAGGTTCACCAAACCTCAATTTTTTTTAGGGTTGCCAAATTCTGAACCTCAAGGTTAAGTTCAAAAAACCTTGTGACATAGCTTTACACTGAGTACCATCCTTGGAATGAGGAGAAGTGCATGGGGCTTTCCTTGGGATGTATTTTTCAAGGACAAATTTATCAATTTATGGTATGAGATATAAAAGATCCTATGGTTTGTGAGTTGTAGTAGTTTGTATGATTTTCCTAAGATTTCACTGTTCCGTTCTTTTTCAACAATTTATTAGCTAACAGGTCTTGTTGGAGTTGCATTTTTTCGACAATTGGAGTCTTTGTTGGAAATAATTGAATTTCTTGGTTAGATTATGTAGTCTGTACAATTAGATTTGGGAAAGTAGATCTGATACACTATACTAAGAGATTGTCAACTTGTTGAAACTAGAACATTCTATGTATATATGTATATGTATGTATATGTATATACATACATACATACATACATTAGAGTTAGAATTTTTTGATGAGGTTTGGATGATATTCACCATTAGGTTCGTCTATCTATCTATCTATCTATCTATCTATCAATTAATATATAATATATATATATATATATATATTAGGTTAATATAATATATATATATATATATATATATATATATTATATATATATATATTAACACACACACACACACACACACACACACACATAATACACACACCATACATGAAAATGAATATAACTCATAGTAAGAAATCAACATCAATAAACATTAAAAGAATGTTATATCTTGGACTTGGAAATCGTAAGGAAGAATTAACAAATTTAATTGTGACATGGAGTTATGAAGTTTTGTGCCATGGATTTTTTCAATGACAATGAGGTTTGATGAGGTTCGACGAACCTCAAGTTTTTTTAGGGTTGCCAAATTCTGAACCTCAAGGTTAAGTTCAACAAACCTTGTGACATAGCTTTACACTGAGTACCATCCTTGGAATGAGAAGTGCATGGGGCTTTCCCCGGGATGTATTTTTCAAGGACAAATTTATCAATTTATGGTATGAGATATAAAAGATCCTATGGTTTGTGAGTTGTAGTAGTTTTGTATCATTTTCGTAAGATTTCACTGTTCCGTTCTTTTTCAGCAATTTATTAGCCAACAGGTCTTGTTAGAGTTGCATTTTTCGACAATTGGAGTCTTTGTTGGCAATAATTGAATTTCTTGGTTGGATTATGAAGTCTATACAATTAGCTTTTGGAAAGTAGATCTGATACACTATACTAAGAGATTGTCAACTTGTTGAAACTAGAACATTCTATTTGGAATTATATTCAAGAGCTTGTAACAGTTTGTGTCTTGAATTCTAGAATATTTTCTTTTGGGAAACTGTCTTTCCAAAAGTTAATCCTATTGGTTAGTTTTTCATGATTATTTTATGCGTTTTAACTTTTGGCCATAGGGCATGTTTTGTTACAACATTAGCTATAAATATTTTTATTTATGAGTGAACAAAATAGAGTGTGATCATCCCACGATAGTCAAGTTTCTAGTTGCTTGTTGTTTGCATTGAAATAATTGATGTGATGATCTTCTTATCCACATTGTATTACGACTTGTTTTATCATAAACATTTTGTCTATGAGCCAACATTTTGTTCAATTTGAATATTAAGGTCTATTGTTGGTTGATATTTTAGCTTCTTAATGTTAGAAACATAATTCATTAGCATCGTGGCAGTAGAAGAAGTTGTTTCAAGTTGTGTACATTGAAAACAAATTTGAACTTTGTTCTCACCCTAACAACCTTGGCACATAAAAAATTAGTTGAAGCTTATGTAAAATGTTATCAACTTATTAGGCTTCTTGAAAGTTTTTCAAGAAGATTATAGATTCATTAATGCTAGAACATTTTGTTTGAAATTATATCCTGATCATCTATTCATAATCCATGGAGGAAAAACCATTCGCTGGTTGGTCCAAAACTATGCAATAATGTGTAAAACAATATGATGTGCACTTAGACAAAGGTTTAAGTTCTCATGAAGTTGAAAAATGACATCAAAGGTATGGATGGAATGAGCTACAGAAAGAAATTGGTAAACCTTTATGAAAGCTAGTTTTGGAGCAATTTGATGATATAATATTTAAAATACCTCTGGTGGCAGTTGGCATCTCATTTGTTTTTGCCTACTTTCATGACGATGAGTCATATGAGGAATTTACAACAACCTATGTAAAGCCCCTCATCATTCTCTTGATTCTCATCCTTAATTCCATTGTTGGAATATGGTAGGAGAGTAAAGCTGAGAAGGCTTTGGAAGTTCTCAAAGAAATGTAATCTGAACAAGAAAAGGTCTTGATAGATGGATGTTATATTCTAGATCTGCTGCCCGAGAAATTGTTCTGGGAGATATAGTTTAACTAAGGGTGGGAGACAAGGTTCTTGCAGACATATGAATTACATCCCTAAAGACATCGACCTGTAGGATGGAGCAAAGCTCCCTGACTGGAGAGAGCATGGTTGTGCTTAAAAGCACATATCCATTTCCCATGAGTGATTGTGAGTTGTATTGAAAAGATTGCATAGTGTTTGCAGGAACTACATTTCTCAATGGTTATTGTACTTGCATTGTTGTGAGCATTGGCATGTCCACAAAAATAGGTAAATTCAGACACAAATTCAAGAAGCTCCTATTGAAGGTGTTGATATTCCTTTGAAAAGGAAATTAGATGAATTCGGTGAAAGACTGACAACAATGATTGATGTTGTTTGTTTTCTTGTTTGGATCATCAACTACAAACATTTCCTCTCATGGGACATCATAGATGGCTGGCCAAAAAATTCCAGATTCTAATTTAAGAGTGTACATACTATTTTACGATTATTGTAGCTTTGGCAGTTGTTGCTATACTAGAGGGCTTTCGTGATATCATTACTGCATGTTTGGTTCTTGGGACTTGTAATATGGAAAAAAATAATGCTAATGTGTGTAAGCTTCCTAGTGTGAAGACATTGGGCTACATAACAATAATTTTCTTTGATAAGACAAGAACACTTACCACTAATCAAATATCAGTCACTGAATTTATAGCCTTAGGGAGCATTGTTGGTTCACTTAAAGAGTTTCATGTTGAAGGAACAACATATAATCCTAGGGATGGTAGCATATTAAATTGGTTGGCACATAATATGGTTGCAAATTTGAAAAGTCTAGCAGTAATTGCTACAGTTTGCAATGATGTAGGGATATCTTATCAAGATCACGAGTTCTATGCTACTGGAATTCCAACCGAGGCAACTCTGAAGGTTAGTAATTAGATAATTTATTTATTTGTATATGGTTGTCATGTCATCCTATACCATTTGAAACTGCCAGGGTCAATTTGGAAGTACCAAAAGCAGGTACTAAAGAGCATTCTACAGAGGATTAATGGGCTAAATAATTTCTCTAGTTTGTAGTAACTAGAAGGGCATGCGAAAAGCACCCTAAAGTATCAATGACACAAGATTGAGATATATAATTTCGATTTATAATGCTTCGTGGATTCTTGAAGAAAACAAACATGTGGTTTTCTCTGCCATTTGTTGTTCGAGCATAATGTTCCTATTTCTTTCTCGCTGCTTGTATGAAGGTATTGATTGAAAAATATGGGAGTTCCATATACAAAGGCAGGCGACGAAAATGTCATTGTCAAAAATATCGAAGTAATATTACATGAGTTCTTACGCCTATGTTTTGATTTAATCATGTGATTTAGAATTTACCATTCTCGTCTATTTGCAACAACAAATTGTACACTGGATTTATATTCTCTAACGTGTTGAGCCTCATTTTTGGTTTTGTATAGGTAATTGTGCTTGGTGGATGCATATATCAAAGAGAATGGATTTGTTGGAGTTTCTTTGTTATAGGAAATCAATGTGTGTTATTGTTCGGGAACCTTCTGGATAAAATCATATCTTAGAAAAGGTTTTTATTTGCTAAAAATGTTTTGTTATCCTACTTTTCAAACCTATATTAAACTTTGTTTATCCAACGTGTGACATGCTTATGTAATCTCTCAATTTCCATTATATATATATATATATATATAT
>APFE030281265.1:0-24967 GCA_000404065.3 Pinus taeda | reverse complement strand
AGAAAGGAGGTCTTTTCATTTGTATCATCGAAGAATTGTTCATTTATGTAATGTAAAGGAGGTTGCCCCCTCGAAGAGGCTGAATTCTAAGTCGTTGATATCTGTTTTCTATCTTTTTCTGAGCTGGTTTCATAACATATGACCACTTAGAATCCAAATGCTTTACAAAGATGGAAGCCTCGAAATCAACAATGAAGAAACATAACATCCATTTGGAGCACTCTTCAACTTCAACTTCATCTTCAAGAATAACACTTTCTGCATGTCGTTGTCAAGCATATCAGTCTAGTTATGCACTAATTGTATCTTCTTATTCTCATTCTCATGAGTGGCTCATTGATTTTGGAGCTTCTTATCACATGGCCAAAAACAAAGCCATGTTTTCTTATTTAAATGATTGTAACACCAAAAATATATATGTTAGTGATGATAGATCTCTTAGTGTTGTATGGAATGTAACTAATCATCTAGACAATGATCAATTTAATGATTTATTATGTGTTCCAACCTTATCTTGCAACCTTCTATCTGTATATCAGATCACACGTTCAGGTGAAGGTAAAACCATTGAATTTTCACCTCACGATGTTGTAATTAAGGACTTAAGAGATCCTAAACCGATTTTAGCTATTGCATTGCTGATGATTATACAAGGTTGTATAATTTTAACAAATTTGGCTCATTAGCTCTTCCCTCGGTATTTGTTGCTCATAATGATGAAGTAAGCAAACTTTGGCATGAGAAATTTAGTCACTTAAACTATCACTCCCTTCAAAATCTATGTAAAGACAATATGGTGACAGGTCTTCCTCTGGTATCTTGCAGAGATGTTGTTTGTTTCGGATGTGTACTTGGAAAACATAATCGAGATAGTTTTGAAAAATGTGCCTCTTGGCATGCCTCAACCCCTTTATAGCTTGTGCATAGTGATTTATGTGGTCCACTTCCATTTGTTTCATTCTCTGGCCACAAGTATTTCTTAACTTTCATTGATGATTTCTTCAGATGCACTTGGGTATAATTTTTAAAACTCAAGAGTGAAGTATTTAACATGTTCTTAGCCTTTAAGATCTTTGTTGAAAAACAATCTGGACATCAAATTCTTAAGCTAAGATTTGATAATGGTGAATAAAATGTTAACAACAAATTCATCAACTTTTTCATTGAGCATGGAATTCAAATGCAACATACTGTTCCATATACTCCACAATAAAATGGTGTAGTTGAAAGGAAGAATCACACCTTAAAGGAAATGGCTAATTGTATGCTTATATCTAAAGGACTTAGTCTTAATTTTTGGGCAGAAGCAATTAACTATGCAAATTACATAGTAAATCGCACTCCTACTAAGGTTTTAAAGAATATCACTCCAAAATAAGCATGGAGCTCAATTAAACTAGATGCAAGTCACTTTCGTTTTTTTGGAAGTGAAGCATGGGCCCATATCCCTGATGAGAAGCATAAAGCATTAGAACCTAAGAGTGAAAAATGTATTTTTTTTGGATATTTTGAAGATGTCAAAGGATATAGACTTTTTTCACCTAAGTCCAAAAATGTTATCATTAGAAGAGATGCAAAGTTTGCTGAAAATATATTAGGCTATGAGCCTAGTTTGGTGGATGTGCCACCTCTCTCTGTCCCTTCTACTTCTGAAAATATTTCTTCTTCAGATGATGGCAACAAGAATGACAATCCTCCCCCACCTTCTCAGGATCCTCCTTCAGCTCCTCAACTTCCAAAATGGGTCCACACTACTTGGGATGCAGCATGTGCTCTTGTAGGTGATCCTGCAAATCAATGATGTACATGTTCTTAGTTCAATAGAGCCTCTTCTTTACTGGCTCAAGATTCAACGAATTGTGATCCTAACACCTTTGTAGAAGCTTCAGGCCATCCAGATTGGGACGCAGCTATGAATGAAGAATATCGTTGATTATTGGCAAATGATACATGGGAACTTTTTCCTCTTCCAAAGGGACAAAGACTTGTTAGATGCAAATAGGTTTATAGAACCAAGTTTGGACCAGATGGAAAAGTTGATAAACATATAGTTCGCCTTGTTGCTAAGGGTTTTTCACAAGTTGAAGGAATTGACTATACTGAAACCTTCTCCCCTATTTCCAAAATTAACTCTATCCACGTTGTTCTTTCCCTTGCTTCCTCTTTCAAATGGGAAGTCCATCAGATGGATGTAAATCCGCCTTCTTACATGGGGACTTGAATGAAGAAATCTATATGGAAAAACCTCCTAGCTTTATACAAGCAGACCCCAGCCTTGTATGTCAGCTTAAGAAATCCCTTTATGGTCTCAAGCAAGCCCCTCGGGCTTGGTATGCCAAAATGGATAGCTTTCTTTTAGATATTGTCTTTTCTAGGTGTCATTCTAACAATACTATCTACACAAGGAAAGTGGGTAAGTATCTTATCATTCTTGTTCTTTATGTTGATTATCTTATCCTTATTGGTAGTGATCCCAAACTTATAAACGATGTGAAGCCCAACCTTAAAAAGAAGTTTGAAATGACAGAATTAAGACACTTGCATTATTTTCTTGGTCTTCAATTCTTGTAAACCAAGGAAGGTATTTCCCTTTCCCAGTCCAAGTATGCTTGTGATATTCTATGTCATTTTCACATGGAATAATGTAAGCTAAAGTTAGCTAAAGTTAGCTAAAGTGTGTTTCTTTATTATGTACTTTTGTAACTTACAATTCGATGGTCACGATATGTCCTAGACATGAATTAATCTGACGATTCATTCTCTCCTCGGTATTACCAATGCTTGATTCATGGCTTAACACCCGATTGGTCCATGATCTCTATTTAAAGAGCATGGAGGGTCATTTGTAAGGTGACCGTTCATGAGAGAAGTTTATGTAAATTTTCATTATTTTATTAATAAATTGCCTGAAGTGGCCACGTTGGCCCAAGCCATGGACTGTTTCCCAAGTTGAGGGTTTTAACCACATCAAGAATACTGGTGTATTGATCTGTGATCTTTTTGTGAGCGATGTCCTTTGGTGTTCTATCTGAGAAACTTACCCTGTAAATTCCTACATTTTAGGCATTCACCCACTGCTTTATTAGGTGTTTTCTATACCACAATATATTAATTAATTAGTGGTATCCCAATTAGCGTTAGGAATTAAAGTATCATGTATATGAGCTATGGAAATGGCAAAGTATGTAATTGGATTTCAAACAGTGTTAGGCTCTAACATCTTATGTATATGAGATAACATGTGCACTACTGATTGGAAAAATATAATTATATCATCTTTGTATTAATGGATTCTTGGCACTATCACTTGTGTATTTATATGGATTTTGGAATCTTATTCTATGTAACATGTCATGTTTATTTCCAAGAGAGCAGGGAAAGTGTTTTTTCTTTTGTATTGATTGCAAATCATAGTGGGCAACTAAAATAAGCCAATAAAGCAACAAATTATATGGCCAAATGAGAGAAATGTGCATTGCTTCTAGTTAAATGGATGGATAATTGGTGACAAATCCTTCTAAATATCAAGAAATGAACGCAACCATCTAAGGCGATTCACTTGTACCTTCCTAGTAAGAGAATCTGCAACTTCGTTTTCCTTTCCCTTAATGTATCTGATTTGGATGTCAAAATCACTACAGGTAGCCAACCATCTAGCTTGTCGGGAATTTAAAATTGGTTGGTCAAACAAGTATCTCAACCCACTATTATTGCTCATCAATACAAATCTCCTGCCAAGAAGATAATGCCTCCACATCTTCAAGGTGTGAATAATAGTTGCCAACTCAAGATCATGAGTCATGTAGTTCTTGTCATGCTCATTCAAATTGTTGGACTCATAGCACACCATTTGTCTCGTGCATAAGGACTCCATTGAGTCCTCTTTTACATGCATCTATACACACTACAAACTCTTTATCTAGATCTTCAATCTTAAGGATTGTAGCATTGGTCAACAATTGCTTCAGCCGCACAAAACTAGCTTCACATTCTTTTATCTATTCAAACTTCTTACCTTTCCTTTGCAAGGATGTCATATGATATGCAATGCATGAGAAGTCCTAGTGAACCTCTTGTAGTAACATGCCAATTCTGTGAATGATCTCACCTCATCCACATTCTTAGGAGTTTCCCACCCCATAATGGCCCTTGGAAACTACATGTCCCAAGTAATTCACCTTTGTCTAAAATAACATGCACATGCTAAGCTTCGCATACAACTAATGCTCTCTTAGAAATATCAACACTGTTGATAAATGCTCGACATGCTCTTCTTCATTCTTGGAGTATATCAAGATGTCATCAATGAATACAATAACAAACTTGTCCAAATAAGGACACAACACACTATTCATCAAAAACGTGAATGTAGCTGGAGCATTAGTTAAACCTAATGGAACTACAACAAAATCATAATGCCCATACCTGGTCCTGATGGAAGTCTTGAAGATAACCACTTCCTTGATGTGTACCTGATGGTATCCTGATCTCAAGTCGATCTTAGAGAACATTGTTGCTCCCTTCAACTATTCAAACAAATCATTAATCCTCAACAATGGGTACCTATTCTTGATAATTGCCTTATTCATCTGGCTATAATCAATGCACAATCTGAGAGTACCATATTTATTCTTTACAAAAAATACTAGTGCATCACAAGGTGATACAATTGGACTAATGTATCCCTTGTCAAGCATGTCCTTTAACTACAATTTCACCTCTACTAGCTCTACGGTACTCATCGAGTAAGGTGTCTTCAATGCTAGTGCTGCCCCTCTTACCAACTCAATAGAGAAAGATACTTCCCCATGAGGAGGTAACTTTGGAATCTCTGTCGGAAACACATCATGATACTGCTCAATACAGGGTACCTCTTGAATATTTCTGCATCCTCAACATATTTACTCTTATCACTAGATATATGCACTACAAACATCAAACAACCTTTTATGCAACTATGCTTAGCCTACATAGCAGTAACCATCCTCACTAATTTAGGCTTCTTATTTTCTTGCAAAATTCTTTCTTCCTCATTATCATCTATGCACTCAATGGCCTTGTTGAAGCAATCCACTTTGGTCCTATGAAGGTACATCCAATCCATACCCAAAAGGATGTTATACAATCCTAATGGTAGTACATTCAAATGTGTTGTTGTAGGAATACCATTTAACTCAAATGCAAAAGATCTTAACCAATGGTGATGTTAAAAACACATGGGCAACAAATTATAGAATATGAAGGATAAAACATGAGAATGCATTTTTATTAACAAATGATCTACATTTATAGTACATGTTGTGACCATTGGGTTCCACATCCCAAGGTCTGTTGGACTACTTTGTCTATTCGGCTTCCACATAACCCATTGAGGATCAGGTGTCCAACATTCCCCCCCCTTAATCCGAAGGGTTATGTATGAGTCCAAGAAAAGAGATGTAATACAAAATGTGCAAAAAATGCATGGCAGCACTAGGCTGAATGTGATCTATGAAATGTTGGTATAAAGGCGGTGGTTTAAGGAATACCACCAACACTGGAACGCTTAGTGCAATTCCCGGAACTCTTCCAAAGCTGGCAAGAAGCTGAAGTCTTCTGCTAGAGGAAGTGCTCCTATTGTTTTTAAGAGGGAAACCTTCAACCATGAAAGGGAGGTCTCACCTCGCATAAAAGGGAGAACTTCAACCTAAAAAGGGAATTCTCAACCTATGATGGTTTAAGGATGACCAACAACTCTGGAACGTTTAATGCGATTCCTGGAACTCTTCCAAATATGGCAAGAAGCTGGTGTCTTCTGCTAGAGGAAGTGTCCCCAATTCTATTCTTGGAATTCTTACGAAACTGGCAAGAAGCTGAAGTCTTCTGCTAGAGGAAGTGTCCCAGATTACACACTAAAGGAATGCTCAGGGGCATCTTTGTCTCTAGCTACAACTTTGAAACTTGTGCGGTAGGTTGTGGCTCAAGCTCGCTTGATGTGACTTTGAAGCTTGTAGATGACCATCATTTCCCCCCTTGTCAGATACAAGGTGAGATGATGGAGAAAACTCAACTACAAGACTGTTCAATACTCTAGAACAAGTTCTGACATGTGATTGGAATATCTTCTTGGCTGTTGATGCCCATTGCCAAGAAGCGATCCATCCAAGATGAATCTTTGTTCTTGCAAGACATTTGTTTCTGAAGCATCTGTGTGAAGAATGGGTGGTTTTATGACAGTGCTTACATGGATGAAGATCAAAACAATGATCTTTCAAATGGCCAACTCGGTCACAGTGTTGGCATTTCACAATCTGTTGTTATTGTTGTTGCTATGGAAGAGGGGCAAAATCTGGAATAGCTGGATGTGAACTGTCATGAAGGAATCCAACACTCTAAAACTAAATGGGCTTTGAGTAGTCTGGAATATGGAAGGACAAGTCCTTGTCATATCCAAGACTAGTTCTGTGCTTGTTGTGGACAAGTTGTTCCCAAGGTTCGATGATGGGCTTGGGAAGTGCAGACTGAGTTTCTGCATTTGCATGTACAATTGCTGCTTTATTGGGCACTAGATCTGAATGAACTTCAACAATATTGACTTGCTGTTTATGGGAGTCAGTTTCATTGTTCTGAACAGAAACAGATTAAGAATGATGATTCCTCTATTTTAATTCTTCTTGCTGTAGCTGAGATTCGAGCTGCAAAAAATCAATTTTCTCTTGTGCATTTTGTAGATAGACCTAAATGTATATGAGAGAAACTATGCTGACTTTTAATATATCATGATTAGTAGACAATAACAGAGTTTTAAGGAACTCTAATACTTCACTGATTCTGGCCATTTTTTTTCTTCAATGTTTGATTTACACCTTAAAAATTGATCACAACCAGCAATATTCCTTATAAATATGCAGCAAATGATTAGTGTGCAACCATGCACAATTTTCAAAATTACAACGTATAGCTATTGCAGAAGGACCATTTACTGTTTTATTCACACCATTCACCGCGGTCACAAACAGTGGTAATGAACCAGTCATTCAACGCACTAAGCTATTAACACCAACACATGAATCAATACAAAATATAAAGGGTCTGACTGCTTTGACTCAACGCACAATATATAGCTTAAGAGAACGCCCAGCTCAGGCAACAGACACAAAGAATGAGATAATGTAGCATACGCTCAGTCAAGTCTTCAAATCTTTGCACAGAAATTATCGAGTACACTAGCCCAACAGAAAGTGCAGTTTGTAATTTGGCATCAATTGCTCTGCCATGATTTGTAAGAGAAAAGGGTATTCCTATTGAGTCTCATCCTTCAAAGCTTGCTGGTAGCCTGGTTTCTAAGGAGAGGTTACATCAATTATTACTCAAAACCCGAATAAAATCATTGATGTGAACTACTATCCTATGGAAACTTGAAAAGATCGAACTGAGATGCACTATTGGAATCATTGCCAGAAGAGTTCTTTCATCTCACCTCCCTTAATCATTTGAGAATGTACGCAAGTGGGAAGTTGCTAACGTTGCCTGAGTCGTTCAAGAATCTTACAAACCCTCGTTATCTTCACTTGATTGGCTGCTCCAAGTTGAAATGGCTTCCAGATTCGTTCGGTAATCTTATGAACCTCCGAGATCTTCACTTGTTTAGGTGCTCGCAGTTGCAAGAACGACCAAACTCGCTTGGGAGTCTTATAACCCTCCAGTAGTTTAACTTTTCTGGGTTCTCGTGCCTAGAAGAGTATGGAGCGTATGGTGACGTTCAAATAGTGCAGCAGTATTGGACTGTGTATTCAAACATGTGAGTCTCCGAATAATTTTGAACAAAGTCGGTTCGCCTTCAGAAGAGAGAAAGTAGGGCCAACCAACAATCAACTCGTCCCTGCTATACAAAGGGAACTCAGCCTCTATTTCACCTCCAGAACTTGTCTTTAGAAGCTTGACAGATAGAAGAAATCCTACAAGTTATAGATGTTCTTGGTGATAGCATGAAACACGTTACAGGAAAGTAAGGAGCATCAATTAAAGTAATTAGTAATTCTTGAAATTTTCCTTAAAGGTAAACCGAGCGGTTCATCGACAAACACATGCATTATTGGAGCTCGGAATGATGTGAATTTAGCACCAGAATTCACCGAAGCTATCTTTCATTGATAGTTCAAAACGGACAAAATTCTGCCATGTTTTCAAACTCCATTGGTCGTATAAACATGCATAGATATTAGGGATCGATACATCTTCAGTAAAACCGAACAGAAAGTTGATAGCGTTAATCATAAGGATTATTTATTTATCGCTACATGTCAGCGCTGATCGCGAGTTGCTCTTACACTGAATATTCCATTCTTACGCAAATAAATGTATGCATGTGAGCTATGACAATAGAGCTGTGGGTGGAGGCACAACGAAGGGGAGGTATGATTGCGGAATAGTGGTATGGTGAGAGACCGTGGTTTGAGTACCCCCTTTTTTATAGCGATATCCTGGAGAGTGGAGAGCAGTTACCATGTGTTGAATAACAAACAAGACAAATATTAAAACTGGTATCGAAAAACACAGTTATATGTATTAACCAATGCGGGTATCATAGTGACAGAACTGGTAAATGATGACGAAGCCCATTTAACAGACAACATACCACAGGGAGGCACAACACATACAACATTACTATTGGTTTAATATGGACACAACATAGGTTAACACAAAGCATTTTCCATAGTTTATAAAAATGCTATGACACTTATAAACGTATACCATTCCGCACCATTTCGTTGTGCCTGTGGTATGGAGGTCTATGGGAGGGAACTGCTCGTGGTTCAGATTGAACCAAGATTATTCCATGCTCACCGCAACATTACACATTGCACTGAATTCACACATCACATCCAGGCAACAAAATCATTAAATGCATATAAAATAATTCTACACCAGAAGCATCCAAAGATGCAACTTTCAGTTATAAAACACCTTCTTTAAAACATTTAACGAACAGGTAGCATGATCATGTCCTCAGAGTAGTGAAGCATCCTCCTCATACCACTCTGCTCTATGCTGTTCAATCGATGGTATCGGTTCTTACCCGATGGAGCGTTGTATGGATAGATAATATATTATGCAGGCGAATAATAGACAGAGAGCAGCATTTTCTATGCAGAGAGCAACATTTTGCATGTAGGTGAATAATAGTGAACAACAGGTGAATAATGCGTTCGCGTCAGTGCTGTCAGGCTTCTTTTCTTATAGGTTTTATCATTGCCTGAACGTTCTTCTCCCTTCCACACGAGATTGATACGCCATTTGGCACCCATGGCAACAGATTATACGATGTCAGGGCAGTGCATCAGAGTGGCGCAGTCTATATAGAAGGCACAGTCTTGACAGAAAAACACATATATGACACTGCCACAGAAGGCGCAAACTTGACAGAGAAACGGTCAAAGGTAGATAGAGCAAATGTGCATGAATTTCGATTAGGCGCAATAGAGAGATAATCCAAGGAATCGACAGAGTAAAAGCATCAAATTTCTAACTGTCAGTGAATTAATGTAGTGTTATGGACAATGAACAGAAATGTCATAACTGATATGCACATAGAGGCCACAAAACAAATGGATCAAATTTGAGCAAGGAAGGAGATCGCCCGCTCTGATACCATGTTTAACACACATGGGCAACAATATAATATGAAGGATAAAACATGAGAATGCAATTTTATTAACAAATGATTTACATTTATAGCACATGTTGTGACTGTTGGGTTCCACATCCCAAGGTCTCTTGGACTACTTTACCTATTCGGCTTCCACACTAACCCATTGAGGATTAGGTGTCCAATAGGTGAACTCTCTTCTTTGTACCTATAGGAAACTATACCAACCAAGATTCTACATGCACTTCTTTTCTCAAACCACACTTATCCACCAGGTCAATGATAGATTCTTGATGATCCACCTTCCTGTTGTCCACAGCTACATAAATCTAAGGAATTTCTATTACCAACATCCCCAACTATATGGGCCTTCTGAGAACTATATATTTTGGGTCTACCACCCTAATACTACAGAAAATCCCTCTTATGATGATCCTTTCCATATATCCAACATTGCAATGGTGCTATACCATCTCCTCTAATATTTTGCTCCCCATGTCCCTTCTCAATTGGATTGAACTTCTTGTAAGGGAGCACATTTGTTTACTCACTTGCATCTAGAGGTCTTCCCCACTTTTGTGGCCATTTTCCTTTAACTTTCTCATTTACTCTCAACCCATGCTTAGGCTCAACTTTGTGCTTCGACTGCTCATAACAAGGTTTCATCTTTAGGATGGCCTCCTCCAATGATCTAGGCTCATCGAACTCAATCTAGTCTCTGTATGCTACTGGCAATCCATTGGTGAATCTCTAAACCTTGGCCTTCTCCTCCTTGAGGTAAGGTACATATATCAACAACTCCAAGAACTTGCTAGCATACTCATCATCTCTCATGGAACCCATCTGCAACTCATAAAATGCTTTAGCTCTGTCATCATAGTACCTTTCTGACAAATACTTCTTCTTGAAGAGCCTCTCAAACTCATTCCAAGTCAAGTCATCCTCCCGAATACCTTTAACATTCTTCACATCCTCCCACCAGATGTTTTCTTTCCCTTTAAGACTGAAAGTGGCTATATTTGCTTTCATGTTCTCTATATAGCTATGCAACCATAATAATTTATTCAACCCAAGTAACCATGCCTCTGCATCATGTGATTTCTTCATCTATCCATCAAATGTAGGTGGTTTTTGTTTCTTAAACTCATCTGAAAAATATCCCTTATCACTTCTCATGTAAGGGTGATAATGATGACAATCTAGAGGGTGATAATGATGACAATCTGAACCAGAACTAGAATAGTACTTGTGTCTATCACCCCTCCTATCTGGAGTATCCAAGGACCTACTATCTCTGATCGTGTCCCTCCCATCCAACATGTACTCACATGAGACCTAGTTCCATGTGTCCCATTAGTTTTGTCCTCCTGCTCATGGTTGATCCGAAGTGATCCCTGTTGCTACAATTCTAACAAACTCTAAAGTTTCACCAGCATTTACCTCTGCTTGTTTCTCTTATGCTTGTATGATTATGTCATTGTTTTCCTTACAACTCCTTATTTCTCCCTTTAAAATTCTCAGCATGTCTGCCAAATTAGAAGAGTTCCCAACACCACGCTATTCATCTGATCCATAGGGAGAGTTTCAGGAACTGTAGTCTACCATCTTTCTAGTCATCTTTATTATTCTTCCTACAAGGTATATCATGTCAGCTAAACCAAATCACAATGAACCGATGTACGCATAAGTCATGGAGGATACCTCATTTGTAAGGTTAAAAAATCAGCCTAATGCATGTATAACATAATCATGATAGCATATAGAAATATAACACATTATAAGATAACCATATAAGCATCATTCTAGTTAGAGTTTAGTCATTAATTCATGACCATATCAATTACACATACAATGACTTCATGCATGAAAACAACCACCACATCACTGTACACTTGACCACATGTAAATACTAACATGCATAACAATGCATCATCAACCATACACTTATGACAATGCACTCCCCAACAATACCATCAACTTCCCATGGTGATCTCATTGCAACCATGATCAACACCATGCAAATGAAAAAATCACATGGTCTTACAACGCAAGAAACGCATATGCAACCAACATGAATGCTTGACCAACACATAGCCCATCCAGTTCGAGGGGTGAACCATTCTATGATACTACGTTGTAACGACCCTCCTCCCACATCTACCCAAGTAACCAGACAACCGAGGTAAACATGTGATGATAAGTTACCATGATATGATTTGATTCCTTCTGTGTCAATTAAGGAAGTGGATTTGACAAAAACCCATAAAGAAGACCTTTTGTACCTACCACAGGACTCCCATAATGTTCCCCAATCAATCCCTTGAAAAAAATTGGGTCCTACTAAGTTTTAAACTGTTAAACCCTTGTATTCTCCCTTGATATGGACATGGGTGCATCTAAAAACCTTTGGATGCTTGCACAACATGGGTATGCACTCATCTAGGAAATTTTATCCTCAAACTTGTCCCTGCAACTCCGGGATTTGTGACACTTTTCAAGCCCAGAATACAGGCCACTACCCAGAAACTCTTGTAGCTTTCACAATCCATAAATTACATGATGATAAGACTTACAAATCAAAAACTAACTCAAGGACTAAGCTTGACCATCCTCGATTGGGACTGACATTTTGTCAAACACTTGGCATCAACGCAATCTACAGGAAATGAATATAAGACAAAGAATAAATGATTGATAACTCATATGAGACTTGACAAGAATGATCAACACCCTCTTCCTTTAACCATTTTGACATCAATTAGTTCTTGCATCCATTATCCTTTCAGTTACAAGTAAATACATGAAATAACCATGACAATAATCATTCATATAGCCAACATTAAACCATGTAAATAACAATGAGATAACAACCATTAAAGCCACATATTAACAAGTACAAAATCAAGATAACTTAGCTTTTATTAAACATAGGCAAAGTTGACCATGTTCGGGACTTCCAAGTACCACCTGATCGTAAACATGGCTGAACCAAATATTTCTTTCAGCCAGTCACCCTCGTGCCATATTCCAAGCATGAATGTGGGATCTCATGGATAAAACAATCCAAAAACAACCAAGGGAAAATATAGGTTAAACCACCTCCATCCTCACCAAACCATGATCTCACTAAAACCAATGCCGAGATCACAAAACCAAAGCAAGCTAAGAATGCCTCCAGATTCCTTCACTATCCTTGAGAAATTTTACATCTCCTTGTCTCTCAAGCTTTACCACAATCCAAACCGAATCACTAGGCCCTAAACTGAGATACTAGTCTCTCAGGATTTACCGCAATGCACACCATATCACTAGGTGCTAAACTAAGACTCCACCCTGGCTTTACTGCCTGTCCCATCAAAACTAGTCAACGGATTCCTAGGCCTTTGGGAATTTTCGTAAGACCACCTTTTCCCCATATTTCAAAACCATCCAGCAATTCAAAAGCTCAAAACTGAGAAAATAATCCCATCACACCATGGCTATTTGGAAAATGGAAAGGCAAGGCTAAAAACCACAGTCACAACCCGATAAATCCATGCCACCGACAGTAAGAGAACCATATACCAACATCCAATGCCATGCATGTAAAAAATAGCTAGGAAATCACACATGCAATATGTTGCTTGCAAGTATTATTGTTGAACTTGTTTGATCCTGCTACTCCTTGCTTGATCTTTGCTTTCCTTCCTTTTCTGTTTCCTTCCTTTGCTTGCTTTTCCTTTCCTTTCTCCAAAGCTAGAATTATCCAAGAAAACTCTAAGTGTCCAAGAGTGAGAGAAAGAGAGAGAAAATAATCAAAGAACACCAAAATTGAACTAACAAAAAGTTACAAACTAATCCTCATAAACCTTTATGTCAACGAGGCCTCTATTTTCTTTAATTTCCATTATTTTCCTCGTTACATGCAACCTGTGACCTTTCACCTTCCCTTTCTCCTATTTTCCTTTATTTTCATAAATAAATAAGCCAAATATACCCTTTTTCCTTTTTAATGCCTTATCCATTGCCTTTGCCATAAACACATCCAGTGATGCCCACTAAGAGATCTTTGCCCAAGATTAAGCTTGGAATAAGTGTCCCTTAACCATGGTCTTATGTTACTTTTATTAACCTTTATTACATGAAATTTTAACCAGGGGATGTTACAAAAGGGAAAATAAAGAAAATAATCTCTACATAAAGGAAGATCGATACCATATGATGAAGTATACATTGATTAGATCATCTTTGAAAGTGATGATGATAGATTAAGTCTGAAATTTGCAAAAGATATGCAAAATGAATTTGAAATGTCTTTTCTCAGGGTGTTTACTTTCTTTTTTGGACTCTAGATGTCTTAGCTATATGGAGGCATTCTCATCTCTTAAACCAAGTGTAGGTTTTAAAGAATTCTAAAAAATAGAAAATAAACAATGGTGAGAGCATAAAACATAAAAGAAATATACATAGAGATCTCCCTTGGATCCCAAAACCAGGACTACCATATCGATTTTTCATTATATTCCTTTTAATTTTATAATACATATATATACATGCCAAAACATCCATAAAACCCAATCCATTAACCCTGGATTAGAACATAACCGTAGTTCCCTTGACCGAATCTACACAATACCATGGACAAAAAACCATCATGCCAAAAACCATGTGTGAAATCCATGGACAAAACCATAGGTAGGTCTACCCACCTAATATAGGGTCCAAAAAAAATTTCCTGGGGCGCTGCCTCGAACCCCGTGTAGGGGAGCTATCGTCCCCCTACACACCCCTTGACAATGGTGGTATCTGTCCGCCCCCCCGTGACCCCCCCCTCGCCCCCCCAATGCATGGGGTAGTCATGGAAAGAATATAATACACACCCAACATTCTCCCACTTGTTGTTTTCTTCCCACAGGGGGCCACAGGAGAACTTAGTCATTGATCCAACCTTGCAATTCCCATTGTTTCTCTACACCAAGAGAACTTCTCAGTGCTCACAGACTTTGTGAATGCATCTGCAGTATTCTTCAAAGTTTCCACATTTACCAACAACACATTTGTATCCTCAACCATATCCCTTACAAAGTGATACAAAACATCAATGTGCTTTGTCTTTGAATGATAAGTAGGGTTCTTTGCCAATAAAATTGCACTCTGGCTGTCATAGTCTATGCTTATAGATCATTGTACTAACCCCATACTTGAACACAACCTCTGCAACCAAACTACTTCCTTGCTTACATGAGTGGCTGCCATGTATTATGCCTCTGTAGTTGAAAGTTCCACTATAGACTGTCTCTTAGTCATCCAACTAACTGCACCTCCAAATAGGTTAAACACATACCCACTTGTAGATCTTCTCTAATCCATATGTCCAACCTAGTCTGCATCAACAAAGCCATGGATGTCCAAAAATCAGTCCAATCCTGGTCTTCCTTGATAACACAAGCCATAATCACTAGTGCCACACAAATTCCTAAAAACCTGCTTCATTGTTGTCCAGTTCTCCTTCCCTAGTTTTGACATAAACCTGCTCAATACTCCCAATGAATGTGTAATGTCTCATCTAGTACATATCATTGCATACATCAGGCTACTGACTACACTTGCATATGGAACACGGGACATGTCCTCTTCCTCTTCTTGTGTTTTGGGACACTGTTCAATGGATAACATTACACCTACAGGAATAGGAACCTTCACCAGTTTACTATCCTACATATTAAACCTATGCAGTATTGTCTCAACATACTTCCTCTACTTTAACCAGAGCTTCCTCTTTCCCCAATCTCATTTAATTTCCATGCCCAAAATATAGTTTGTAGTACCAAGATCTTTCATGTCGGAATTGGAGGACAATTAGGCCTTCAAATCCTGGACAATTTCTTTGTCATTTCCAAAAAAGAACATATCATCCACATACAAGACCAGATAAATAACATGGTCACCAATTAATTTGAAATACACAAAGTGATCTGCTTTTCTTTTGGCGAAGCCAAGTCCCCATATAAATGTATTGAATTTCGGATACCACATCCTTGGTGACTGGTTTAATCCATACATAGAATTTTTTAACTTTCATACTAGTTTGTTCTTACCCTTCACTACAAAGTCTTCAGGTTGCTTCATGTAGATCTCTTCTTCCAAATCCCTGTGAAGAAATGTTGTCTTCACATCCATCTGTTCTACCTCAAAATCAAAAGTAGCGGCAATGGATAAAATTAATCTAATAGAAGCTACCTTGGCAAGAGGAGAAAAAATATCACCAAAATCAATTCCTAGCACATGGGAATAACCTTTTTCTACCAACAGAGCTTTGTATTTGTCCACCTTGCCTTTTGCATTCATCTTCTTCTTAAACACCCATTTTCTGGCAATGCGTTTCCCTCCAGCTGGAAACTCCACCAGATCCCAAGCCTCATTTTTATGCAAAGATGCCATTTCATCATCCATGGCCTCTTTCCGAATTTTTCCATCCTCTGAATCTACTACTTCCCTCACAATTCTGGGATCATCATCAGTAATGGATAAAGAAAAATCTGAACAGAAAGCAAATGGACTAAACCTTTATGGCTGGCTTCTTTCTCGAACTGATCTTCTTGCAATTGGATTTTGTGGTTCTTCATCTTTTGATTCCTCTTCTATTGTAGACTCTGATTCTTCCTCCTTTAGCTCAAACTCTATCTTCTCATGTTACTTTGGTAGGAATTCATGTTTAATAACATATTTCACCTCTCTAAACACCACATCTCAGATGTACACAACCTTCCTTGTTTCTAGGTTCCAAATATTACAACCTTTTAAACCATCCTTATACCCAATAAATATGCAGCTTTTAGATTTGCTATCCAACTTTGTTCTTTTCTCCTTTGGAACATGTACATATGTATCACTTCCAAATACCCTCAGATGTGAATGAGAAGGTTTCTTACCAATCCTACCTCTTGTGTATTCTTATCCTCCAACGCTAATGAAGGTGATTTGTTAACCAAGTAACATGTAGTCTCCACTTCCTCTATCTAGAGTTCTTGTCCTAACCTGACTCCACTGAGCATGCTTCTTTCCTTTTCCATCAATGTCCTATTCATTCTTTCTGAAACTCCATTTTGCTGATGTATGTATGGAGTAGTCTTTTGTCGTGCTATACCACACTTGTTACAGAACTCTTCAAATTCCTTCTTGTAAAACTCTCCACTAATATCTATCCTCAACACCTTTATTTTCTTCTCTGTCTAGTTTTCCACTAGAGCCTTAAATTCTTTAAACCTGTCAAAGACTTCAGATTTCTTCCTGAGGAAATATATCCATGTATTCCTTGAGAAGTCATCTAAAAATGATACATAGTACACAGACTTACCCAGTGATGGAACCGACACAGGTCCAAACACATCACTGTGCACAAACTCTAATATCTATTTCTCCCTCTTAGCCCGAGAGGGGAAACTCACCTAATTATGCTTCCCATATACATAATTTTCACATAAATCAAAATCTAGAGAGAAATTAAACATACCTTCTACCATACCATTACCATGAAGTATTCAAAGGCCCTTCTCTCCAATATGTCCAAGCCTTTGATGCCATATCATGGTCTTTTCTCTAGAGACCACTAGATTTTCTGCTCCAGTTTTAGGAACATAGAACTATTGCACCCATCAATAATAGTGCTACCCTGAAGCTTCTATAGAGTTCCAATCCGAACTCCCCGCATCAATACCAATGCTCCCCAAACCATCTTATAGGTATCTTTCTCAAACACTGTTTTGACACTTGCATCATCCATCTTGCTTACAAAAATTAGATTTCTAGCAAATGTAGGAATATGCAGAACACCTAGAAGTGTTCTAATCCTTCCACCTTGCAACTTCAACTTGAAATTTCCGCGAATGATTCTAGCCTTCTTGTCATCCCTTAAGAAGACATCAATACCATCATATTTCTCATACTAGCAGAACCACTCTCTATGGGGAGTGAAATGAAAAGATGCACCTCAGTCAATGAACCATGCCCCATGATCTACATGTGTACTTGAAGAAGAAGCCAAGTACAAATCCCCACCTTCATCTGAGGTGTTTTTCGCCTCTGCAAAAGGAGCATCCTCAGATCCCTTTCCTTTCTTAAGAGCTTCAAATTTACAGTCTCTTTTGAAGTGCCCTTTCTTTCCATATTTCTAGTACACCTTTACAAGTTTTCGTGGAGATTTAGATCTCCCTCTAGATTTAGATCTCCCACTCGAGGAATTATTTTTGTTTCTATTCTGGGACCATCCTCGTACAGACAAGGCATCACCATTATGGCCCTCCATATTTTTTCGTCTCATATCCTTTGACAACAAGGATGAAACTATTTCATCAAACTGCAAGGAAGTTTCATTGCTACCTATTGCAACAACTAGACTATCCCACAAATCTAATAGAGAACACAACAAACTAATGCACTTATCTTCATTTTAAATTGTAATATCAATGGATAATAATTAGCTTACCACATTATTAAAGGCGTTTAGATGCTCTATCACCGAGTCTCCATCTTTCATCCTTAGGTTATGCAACTTTTTCCTTAGGAACAATTTATTCCCCAAAGACTTAGATTAGTACAAAGTCCCTAACTTGTCTCACAAAGCCTTCACCAAAGCTTCCCCTAATACATTCAGTAATACTAAACTGAGACACAAAATTGTATTGTGCTCTTTGCCTTCTAATCCAACTTCACCTAGTCTTCAGCTGACATTGCCATTGGTTTAGTACCCGAATCTACTGCGATCCACTAATATTTATCCACTAGAAGATCCTCCATCTTGAGTTTCCACAACTCAAAACTATGACGATTAAATTTCTTGATCTCTATCTTTCCATTGCTTGCAATCTTCTTTCACCACAAGAATCGATCCTGGAGATCTCCCATTGAACATGGTCTACCACAAGCTCGAACAAAACCCCTCAGTAGTAAAGGCGTCCCCTTGAAGTTGAAACAACTTTGATACCAAATGTCGGTTTTAATCCCGTACAAAAATTACCTGCATACGAATTCTAAAAAACAGAAAATAAAGAATGGTGAGAGAATAAAACATAAAACAAATATACACAGAGATTTTCCCGTGGATCCCAAAATCGGGACTACTAGATTTATATTTCATTATATTCCTTTCGATTTTACAATACATATATACACATGTCAAAGCATCAATAAAACCCAATCCATTAACCCTGGATTAGAACATAATTGTAGTTCCCTTAACCAAATCTACAAAATACCATGGACAAAAAACTACCATACCCAAAACCATGTGCGAAATCCATGCACAAAACCATAGGTAGGTCTGCCCACCTAATATAGGGTCCAAAAAAAAATTCTCGGGGTGCTGCCCTAGACCTTGTGCAGGGGGCTACCCCCTCTCTGCATACCCCTCGACAGAGGGGGTAGCCAGCCCCCTGTGACTCCCCCGTTGCGCCTAGCACAATGTATAGGAGGTTCTCCTGCCCTGCTATGACCCCCCTACTATGCCCGACGCAACATACAGGGGGTGCTCCTGCCTCCTTGTGACCCCCCTGTTGCACCCAGTGCAACATACGGTGGGGCCTCTTGCCCCTGTATGACCCCCCTGCTGCGCCCAACGCAACGTACAGGGGGTGCTCCCGCACCCCACAACCTCACCCCCCATGAGCCCTTGCGCGTGGGGTAGTCGTCGAAAGAATATGGCACACACCCAACACCATGTACATCAAAAAAATGTTGAAGAAGTTAAAAATGGAAGTCTGCAAACCTATGAGCACTCCTTTGGTCACTGGATACAAGTTGACTAAAGAAAATGAATCTAAGGAAGTGGACCAAAGACTCCATAAATCAATGATTGGTAGTCTACTTTATGTGAAAACTTCAAGAGCAGATGTAATCTAAGTATTTGGATAGGTTGCAATATTTCAAGCAACATTGAAGGAAACACATGTTGTCGCAATGAAAAGGATCTTCAGATATTTCAAAGGAACAATAGAATTTGGGTTGTGGTATCCGAAAAGAAAAAGAATTGACATTAGTAACTTACACAAATGCTGATTGGGACAAAGGAAGTACAAGAAGAGAAACTTTCTACTTGGGAGAATCATTAGTATCCTAGTTTAGTAAGAAACAATCTTTAGTATCCTTGTCTAAAGAACAAGAAGAATATATTACTACATCAACATGTTGTTCGTAGGTCCTTTGGATGGAGTCAACCTTGCAAGGGATACAAGTAAAATATGGTGAGCCTATTTCAATGCATTGTGATGACACCAATGTTATAAGCATCTCCAAGATTCAGTGATGCATTCCAAGGCCAAGTATATTCCTATCAAGTTTCACTTTCTAAAGGATAAAGTCACAATGAAGTATATCAAGCAAGAGTATCTTAGGATGAAGGAATATATTGCAGATATCTTCACCAAACCACAACCTAGAGATACATTTGAGTATCTCAGAGAGAAAATGGGAGTAATTTATGCTCCAAATTGATTTGCATAGTCTTCAACAAATAAATACAACGGGAGAGACAATGTAATGGGGAGTATGATGGTTCCATCAATGAAAAAGGAGGAGATTGTTGAAATAAGTTGTCATTGACATCAATGGTTTTCCAATGAAAGTGAAAGTTACATATTCAAATATCACATTTTGAAATATTGTTTTTGGATTTTTGATGCCCCATTTGGATACACTATCTTTACATGAATTTTTATTCCATTTACCTATCTTAAATGGAAGTATAACCTATCTTAAAATTGATTATATTAGGACGGCACTCTTTCACAATTATCCTCAACCTAACAAGATCATAATCAAATGGTATCCTAAGATAAATTAATAAAACACAGACACCCATTTTAAAACACGTCTTTTCCCTTTCATTTTTTAATATGACATCCGTTTTACGAGGAGATGGAGTTGACCACTACTCTGCGAATGATATTTATAAAATCCCAACTTGGTTCTGTATTGATATAATTCTATTTATTTATGAATATTATTTATCGAAAGATGGACATATGGATTTTTTATTCCAACTTGGTGTTTGTCGCTTGACAATCAAACATTATATATAAATTTGGACGAGTAGCTGGTGTTTGTGACTGGTTGAAATTTTGAATCGTCGTTGGATGAATAAAATAAAATGTAAGTCAAAATTTTGCACTACTAACCCGGACGCAGTATATTATATTGAAGTGTAATAATTTAGTCGCATTAATGATGTATTTGTATGAGAGAGCAAGGTATCCTTTGTTCAAATTAGCAGAGGAGCGCAACCCTATCCAGTGATGGCATCCTGTGATTTGCATCTCCCAGTCATCGATCTCAATCTCCTCCTTTCAAGTAAATCTGGAGGAAGCAACGATGAACAGCTGGAGCTTGAGAAACTGAGAGACGCTTGCAGCGAATTGGGCTTCTTCCATATCATCAACCATGGAATCGACCCAAATCTTATTCAAACACTGGACTCCATTTCAAGAGACATGTTTGCACTGCCCACTGATATCAAAGAAAAGGCCATATTCCCTATTTATTTTACTGGTTATGATCCATCCAAAATAGACCCTCTAGGAAAAGGTGATTCAATGCCTGAGAGCATGGTGTTCCCCACTGCCCAAATAATTGATGAGATTTCTGCCAAGTTGTGGCCTGAAGGAAACCAGAAATCTAGGTATGTTTATGTTTTCCTCAGAAAATATTGTGATAGTGGTTGTGAAAAATTAAAATGTTTACGGATGAACTCACGCATATGCAGAGTAAGTGTTTTTTTATTTGATAGTTTTTATGTGCAAGTTTTTAAGTTTGTGTGATTTATATTATAGTTAATTTTTTGGTCTTCTAATCATACAAGGTAGTTTATCATCAAGACTAAGATATCATGTCTTGCAGAGAAGCTATCCAAAAATACATGTCCGAAATGATAGATCTGTCACATAAAATGTTGAAACTCATTATATACAGTTTGGGTGTGGACGTGGTAAAACACTTCGGATCAGTCCCCTTTGAAAAGTATCTACGCATGAATTTGTATCATAACCAAAACGCAGAAGCAGGATGTCATAATGAGATTTTCTACAAAGCTCATACAGATCTGGCCTGCCTTGCCATTCTCTACCAGGATGATATAGGTGGTCTCCAGATCCGAACAAAGGAAGGACAATGGGTTGATACCCAGCCCATTCCGGGATCATTTGTTGTTAACATCGGTGACTCTTTACAGGTGAGCAATCAAATTATTTTTGGTTCCATAAGCTGTGTGTTTGGGGATTATTTTTTGGGTTCTTGAAAAGCATTCAATCACTCTAGATAATAGAGAAAGGAATGTGAGTTTAAAAATGTTGTTTCAGAAGTAGTTGTAGTTGTTTTTTTCATGAGTATGAGTTGTAACTGAGTTATAATCATTAGGTTTTGTGTTGATAGAATCAATAGATCTTATTATTATATAAGTAGATATATTATTACGTATTTGGTAGTAGTAGTAAGTCTCAGTCTGATTTAATAAAAGAGTTGTTTTTTTATTGTGTATGACTTGTAGTTTAGTCATAGTCATTATCATCTGAGACTTATTGTGTGTTTATCTAGTTAAAGGTATTTTTATGTTTATGGTTGATTTGCCAAATATTCAGATAAACATGATGCTGTTAATTATTTGATCTCGCGCATGTCTATCAATTAAATAAACACTGCACTCTTATCCTCTTATCCATCTGATTGTCAAATATTCAGCAAATCAATAATCAAAATAAACTCAAGATCATGTCAATAAATCCATCACTATATAGTAAGACATTATGATATATTATATTTGGTACGAGCAGACGTGAGTCTGATCTAATAAAAGAGTGAGCCTGATCTAATAAAATAGTTCTCTTCTTTTTGTTTTTTCTTCATTTCTTTAAAGATTAAGATTGATTTAAGTAGTTAATGTAAATGTGAATGACAGATGTGGAGTAATGACAGATACCGTAGCTCAGAGCACCGAGTGGTTCATGGCGGATCGAAAAGGACCAGGTTGTCTATAGCTTTCTTTTTGTTATTTCCGGACGAAGCAGAAATTATTGCTCCCCCAGAACTGATCAGCGAGGAGCATCCCCAAATATACAGAGCAGTTACAACTCATGATCTGAAGGTGCATGCCATACAAGTTGGCCCAAGTTTGGGCGGATCGCTCGCTGACCTTCGCTTATTGTGAACTGCTTAGTTAAGCTTTCGAATTTCACTATACAATGGTATTACTGGTGGCTTTATATAAGCATTGGAATTCTGGTTTAATAATTTAATAAATTAATAATGAAAGTAAACGCTCTTGTTTCATCTTTCCTCCTGAACTGCGCATTAAGCGCTTGAATTTCGGTATACAATGATGTTTTACTGGTGTCTTATATAGGCATTGGATTTCTGGTTTGATAGTTTACTAATTTAATAATGAAAGTAAAAGCTCTTATTTCATCTTTCCTCCTGTACTTTCATTTTCTTTTATACTAGCATTTGCATCAGATGTTGCAAAGGAAACGCAGTAAGGCATAAATTGAAGAAAGCAAATAGAGCAAAAAAATACTTTGATAAAGAATAAGAATATATTGAACACTCAAATCAATGCTCCATTAACTGGAACCACTTAGTAGACATTCCATACAAAATGGGCATATGATCCAAGAACATTGGTGCATAAGAGAGCCAATTAGTATTTCTATAACTCTGTTCTTGACATATTTAGGAACCTACAGTTTCATGGCAATCTCCAAATTATTCTCTAGAATAGAGGTGAACTTAAGTCCATCTTTGTATATTCTAAAGAAGGAGGTCCTATCCCAGCTCGGTCAGGGGGTGACGACATCAGTTCAATGGTCAGGGTGGAAATCTGGGCAGAGTTATAGGCTCTTGGAATTGCCTGGAGGTGCAAAGGAAGAAAGAGACACAAAGAGAATCCTATAATTTGGGTGCAGAGAAAAGAGAGAACCACACAATTGGGCTGCAGAGAAAGAAGTGAAGGAAATGGCAGTCATTGTGTGCATTTGTGTGTTGTTTTTATTGTCATTTTATCATAATGGGGTTTCAACTTCATAGGATAACCACCTAGACTGTGGATCAAAAAGTAACACAACAATGGGTGGACGGATCTTCACTGCAGATACCCCCTCCTCATATATGTCAATTGCCACCAATGAAGGCATCTTTGCTAACACTACAAATTCCAATCTACAGGTTCCTTCTCGTATCTATTTGACAGCTAGAGTATTTACTCAGAAGTCATCCTATACCTTCAGTATTGGGCACCAGGGCAGACAATGGGTACGTTCACATTTCTTTCCATTCTCTTATCAAATGTACAATCTTACAAGTGCCATATTTTCAATAGCCACCCAAGCCTCTGGTCTATTGTACAATTTCCAAATCCAGAATAGTTCAATTGTGATGAAGGAATATCTCATCAATGTAAATGAACAAGCATAACTGTATCAGAAATTATACTTACTTCCTGTAAGAATCAGCAACCCCTTTTCTTTCTGGGCACTTGAAGGCCATGGACTCAAAGAAATCAAGCACAGATTCTCGAGGTCCTTGATAAACCACCTCTCCTTCAGAAATTAAGATGATGTCATCAAATAATTAATATGTTTCAGGGGCAGGCTGCAGAAGAGAGATCAACATTGTCGCATCCAAGAGATGGATAATTTGGCGATAACACTTGATGATCTAGAAAGTCGTAGCACTGTCCAATCCAGTTGAAATTTCATCCATAAATAGAGCTCTTGCATGATCGACCAACATTTATCCTGCACAGATCTTATCAAACGATCAAACGATCTTGCCCAATTCGTATAGCTACTCTGCTCTCATTCAGGGGCTGTGCCAGGGTGGAATGCTTCAGGAGGCAGGAAAATATACGCTTGAGATGCTGGGCTATGGGTGGAAGCCCAATGCTGCCACTTATGTCGCTTTGGTTGATTCCTACTTGAAGGCACAGAAGGATGTTGAGATGCGGCACCTCTAGTAACGCTGAAGGAGAAGGGGTTCGTCGCCGACAACAAAGCAGCTCGGCAGCACATGAAGAGCATGTGTCGGTTCAACAGGGGAGTCATGGATATGCTGTTTGGGCAGTATGAGTAGGTGACGTTGAAAGCTTAGGCCTGTAGTTGTACATCTCTCCGTTGCATTCTGGTATTCTTTCTCTTCTGGTAATAAACTCAAAAGGATTGATGCTCTTTGTTTGTTAGGGTTCTCACTGATTATGAGTCTTTTGTCATCTGTCTTGATAAAATGATACGAGTTCTCATTTAGCGTAGGATGAGGAGTGTCTGTGGTTTCATAATGTCCAAACAGAACATTCAAGTTTGATTTGTAATGACATTATGGACT
>APFE030281256.1:0-27687 GCA_000404065.3 Pinus taeda | reverse complement strand
AATAAAACACCTTCATGATTTTTCCAAAAGAGAGCATGATCTAAAATGCAGAACTTGGAAGCTTTCATTTTCAAAAATATTTTCTTAGTTCTAGATAATCCTGGAGGAGCTTGCAGTTTTAATAATACAAAAGATATGTCAGCATACCAAGGTAAGTGTAGAAAGGCTTGATTGATCTGTGGAATCGCCATCTCCTGCTCATTATCCAGTTGATTTATGTCAAGGGCTTGAAAGTTGGTTTAAGTCATGAGTTTAGCTAGTCCTTGTCCTTTTATCAATTTTGTTGGTTTAATTTCAATGTCATATTCCAGTATCGTAGCTATCCATTTGCCCCTTTTGCCTTCAATTCCTTCTTGGGTTAGGATGTCTTTAACAACAGTGTCGAGCACATAAGCAATCACATGAGAGTACAAGATGTAAACTCTAAAGTCCTTGATGGCCTTTACAAGTGCATATTCTTGTTTCTCCATGATTTGATATTTGAGTGGAGCATCTCTAAGGGCTTTGCTAAAGAAGGCTATGGGTTTTTCACATCCCTAGCCATCTTTTTGAAGCAAGACAGCAACAATTGTATGTTCTGATGCAAATGAGAATATGATAAAGTCCTTGTCAAAACTTGGGCTTGTGAGGACTAGTGTTTGAGTCAAAGCTTTTTTTATTTCTTCAAAGGCTTGCTTAGCTTCTATTGTCCACTTAAACTTGGAGTCTTTTTTTAGCATGTTGTTCAACAATCTTATTAGCTCGGGCAGATTTGGTATGAATCTTCTTAGAAAGTTGATCTTCCCCAAAAAGGCTTGTAGTTCTTTAATGTTTCTAGGGTGAGGGACTTGCAGAATAGCTTGTATTCTATCCCGATCAATTCTAATGCCCTCTTTAGAGATAATATGGCCCAATAACTTTCCTTCTTCTAGGCCAAACAATGATTTCTTTGGATTTAGTGATATACCATATTTTTTGCAAATTAAGAATATTTGCCTGAGATGATCTAGGTGTTCTTGATCTGATTTGGAAAAAGTTGTAAGGTCATCTAGGTAAATGACTAAAAAGTCATGGATCTCTTTAGCAAAAGCAATATCCATGGCTCTTTGAAAAGTTTCTCATGCATTCTTGAGTCCAAAAGGCATTTTCACATATTTGAATGTCCCCCAAGGGGTTGTGGAAGCATTTTTATCTTGGTCATCCTTGTGCATTAGGATTTGATTGAAGCCTAAGAATCCATCTAATAGTGATATCCTTGAAGCACCCACTGCCCTTTACAGAATGTGATCCATTTTGGGTAAAGGGTAATTATCCTTTAAAGAGACTTTGTTCAAATTTCTCAAATCAACACACAGCCTAATATCCCCTGTCTTCTTTCTAGTGGGTACTAAATTTGAAACCCATTCTGAAAATCTGATTGGAACTGTAATTCCAGCTTCATACATTCTCTTAACTTCTTTCTCAATCAAAGGGAGCAACACAGGGTTGACCCTCCTAAGTTTCTGTTTGAAAGGTTTTTGGTTTTCTTTGAGAGGTATGGTGTGTTGGATGACTGCAGTGTTATAAGACTTAACGTCCTCATAAATCCATGCAAAGACATCTTGAAATTCTTTGAATAGTTCAATATACTTGAGTTTTTGGACAGGAGGCAGAGCTTTGGACAATTTTATCATTTTGGGATTTTCTACAGTTCCTAAATTACAGTCCTCAATTTCTGCATTTAATGGCTACATTTTAGGTTTCCTAGAGATGTCATTTGAGTCAAAAATGTCCTCTAAAGGAGTGAGGCCTGTAGGTAGAAAATTATCCTTCAACTCAATGACTTCACATTCTGATGCAATTGCATCCTCACCTTCTTTTTCATGAAGTTCTTGTAAATCTGTTTTGGTAAACTTAGTGGGATGTAGAATTTGGTTTGTTGTTTCAGCAGAGATATGTGTTTCAATTTTGTCTATTTGATTGCTTTTATCTATTGTGTTGGTATCCATTTTTGTGCTTGAGAACTCCTCTTTCAAATTCAGGAAATTGTTGATTTGTGTGCCATTTTCAGACACCTGCCAGTTTTTGATATTATTTGGTACAGCAGGTCTATGTTTGATTTCGGCAGTGAATCGGTGATTGGGCTTAAATGGCAATTTGCAAGTGCTTGCAAAGGTTGCTAGACTATGAGCTTGCAGATTTTGATTTCTTGGAATCTTGGTCAATTGGGATTCAAGAAAGGTGTTGAGAATTTCCATTGTAGCAGCTCTGTATGATCTCAACCTAAGATCATTTGTAATGAAGTTACCCTTTATTTGTTGAATGATGAGGTCAGAATCTCCAAAAATTGATATTCGAGCTGCACCTAGGCTTTTGATCACTTTGAGCCCTAAGAGGAGGGCTTCATATTCGGCCATGTTGTTAGTGCATCTGAAATTCAATCTATTGTTGGCATTATGATACATATGTTGTATTTGATGGAAACCCACTCATCTCAGATGATAAATTATAGTGCATCAAATTTCACGCACTTTCATGTAGAGAAAATTTCCTTTCATGTAGAGAAAAGTTCACGCATTTTCATGCAGAGAAAAGTTCACGCACTTTCATGCAAAGAAAAGTTCCTTTCATGCAGAGAAAATTTTCTTTCACACAGAGAAAATTTCACGCATTTTCATGCAGAGAAAAGCGCATGCACATGGGAAATCTTATGGTTGGTTCATGGTATTAGTCCAACAGTTTTTGATCCTATGGTTTTGGTCCGTAGTATTTAGTCCTTAGTATTTGAACCTATGGTTTTGGGCCATGGTATCTCGTCATAAGTGTTGATCCCAAGTATTGGGTCCATGGTATTGAATTGTTATGGTTTTTGGTCCGTGGTATTGTGAAAGACCTAAGGCTATAAAAGAGGAAGGAGATCATTTGGCAAGGCATCTTCTGAATTATTGAATATCTGATAAAGTGCTAGATCTAGAATACTCTGATTGGGTTATGGTGTAGATCTAGATTTGAACGAAGAAGGAACCTGAGCGCAAGGAGAAGGATAAGTTCTATTGATGGGTCAAAATCTTAAGGCTAGAATAGTGGTATCTCTATATGATTTTGATATGTGAATGTGGCGCACACTTGATCTATAAATCTGATAGTCTGGGTTAACTAATATCTGAATGTTTGAAAGAATGAATTTATAGATCTATATGCAGGTCGGTATTGACACAGAAGTGTATGCACACAGGTTTCTAAATAGTGAAGTAGCGTACATCTCTTGATTTATGTTTTAGCTACTTTTGTTTATTGCTACAGTGTTCTGGGTTCAGAAGTGGGGTGTGATTACTGTTATTATGATCTGGGTACAGTCGTCAGAGAAGTGTTTATTTTGATTCAATTTTGATTGGTGAAAAGGTGATTGGTTGATGCAGAAATTCTAGATGTTTTATTGATGTTATTTGTGGATCCAGTCTGAAAATTTATGAAATGTGGTCCCAGGAAGGAAGAGAAGGTTGTAGTCTTTTGCAAGTAGCAGCCTGCGTACTAGTACCTCAACTAGTACAAGAACTAAGGGGGTTGTATCTCCCTTCCAGGAGAAGTTGGAAAATGAGAGAGGGTTGTAGCTCTCTGCAGGTAGCAGCCCACGTACCGGTAAAGGACTGCACCAATACAGAATCATTGTAAAAAGAAGTTTCTAATTGAAAAGATAGAGACATATTGCAGCAGGTGGTTTTCACCCACATTGGGTTTCCACCTTATATCTTGTGTTCTTGTGTGTGATTATCTTTTGCTCTATTTTTATGTTCCTGGTTACTATTTATATGATCCTGATGCACAGATTAATGTTAAACATTTGTAGAATATTTTAAATTATAAGTCTGTATGGTATACGCGGGTTTCCTTATCTGTACTTGCATATATACTCGGTTTTCTCTAACTGAAGTAGCATATATGTTCTGGGTTTGAAAAATAAAATAATTGACTAGATAATATTGATTCACCCCCCCTCTCAGTATTATTTTCAACAATTGGTATCAGAGCGGGTCCTTTAGAAGAAGCTTGATCGCTTGAAGGAAGATCTATCATCATGAGCAACTACGAGAGAGAAGCATCAATCAGGCCACCAATTTTTCATGGGACCAACTTCGTCTATTGGGAGGTAAGAGTTACGGCCTATCTTCAATCTCTTGTTACAGAAGTCTGGGATATCACAGATACAGGGTACACTTTTCCATCAGCAACTCCTACAGACCCAGCTGAGAAGAAGTAGTTTGAAACTAATGCAAAGGCTGTCAATACGCTATTAGGATGTCTATCTCAATCAGAATTCATCAAGGTTATGTAGTGTAAAACCACAAAAGAAATATGGGACAAGATCGTTCTGAGCTATGAAGGAGATGAACAGGTGAAAAGAGAAAAACTTCAAACCCTCAGAATTCAATATGAAAATCTCATAATGTACAATGATGAAAGTGTGGCTAACTATTTCCTACGCATAGATGAGATTGTTAATTGTACGAAAAATTTGGGTGAAGAAATAAAAGAGGCTGTTGTGGTTGAAAAGGTTCTGAGATCTTTTTCTTCTAAGTTTGAATCAAAAGTTTCTACAATAGAAGAAAAGGAGAATCTACAGAAAATTACCATGTCGCAACTACACGGAATTCTAACCGCTTATGAAATGAGGAAAGGGGGACCATCAGATAGAAGAGAAGTTGCATTCAAGGCCTTAGGAAAATGAGATTCTTATGACTCAGGACATATGTCAGAAGAAGAGGAAGAATCAAATTTTGTCAAGAACCTTCAACGGGGTGCTGGAAGATTCATAGGTAAGTTAACTTTCAAATGTTTTGCTATGGAAGAGTCGGTCACTATGCTGCCAAGTGTCCTCATAAAGGAAAGGAACCTGTTAGATGGAACAAGAAACAGAATGTAAATAAGAAAATCTATTACACTCATGAAGACATTGATGGATTTTCAAATAGTGATGAAGATGAACAAGGTAATAATTATAGACTTTTAATGGCTTTTGAAGATGATGATTTCATGGATGCTATAGATGAATAAGTTATTTATGAAGATATTTATAAACTCAAAATTTGTTTAGAAGAGAAAAATATGATTATTGATACTCTGCAATTCCAATTGGCTGAAAGTGAAAATCATCATGAAAAGTTAGAATGTGAAATAGTGGGACTTAGAAAAGAGATTGAGAAAACTAAAGCTCTTAATCTTAGATTTGTTAAAGGATCTAAAACGTTAGATGAGATTATCAAAGTACAGTGTTCTCCACTAATCAAGACAAATCTGGGATATAATGAAGAAGCATCTCAAGCACAGAAGTCATCCACCTCCAAAAGTTATATTGATGCAGCAAGGACAAGTGAAAAAATTGACAATCAACAGCAAAGGCACAATGCTACTCACCAGGTAAATCAAGGACATTTTTCTTCAAGAATGAATAGAGATCACCAAGTAAATCAAGGGCAATCCGCTTCAAGGATAAACAGAAGCTACAATAGACCACAGGTAAATCATTCTCAATTTGCCTCAAGAATGAATGTCAATGAAAACTACAATCGTTCGGTCTGCAGGGTTGATAATCGTAGGAATTTCTTCAATGGCCAATGTTTCTCTAGTCACAACTTTGGACACAAAGCAGCTCAATGTGTTGCCTACAAAACTATCATGGCTAGAGAAACTCAAAAATAGAGGAGTATGACTGGGATCATGAAAAGGACCTACAATAACTTTTCTGCTCTTGAAAATGAAATAGAATGTTCTATTTGTAATAATTTTAGTCATGAAGATTCTGAATACAAGAGCATGTTTTGGTAGGCAACTCAGAAGGAGCAATCCTAAAATATCAAAACATGGAGAATGAAAGAACCACAACTAGAAATATGTGGTATAGACTTATATGCAGAAGGGAAGGAAAATCAATGGTACATCGACAGTGGATGTTCAAAACATATGACAGGTGATAAAGAAAAACTTCAGTCATATAGTGCCTTGGATAAGGAGAAGAATGTCTCATTTGGAAATGACACCCCTGCACTCATAAAAGGTAAAGGTTCTGTTCTTTTAAAAGAAAAGGTCAAAGCAGGAAATGTTATGTATGTTGATGGCTTAAAGCACAATCTATTGAGTGTCAGTCAGATGTGTGATCAAGGAATAGAGGTAATATTTCGATCAAATGGATGTAGTTTTCGTGATCTTGATACAGGAGAAACAATGATCAAAGGCATAAGAACTCCAAATAATTTATACATATTCAAAGAAGGACAACAACAATGTTATATGAGCAAGAATGATGAACACTGGCTATGGCATCGGAGGTTGGGGCATCTAAGCTTCTCACAGATAAGGAAAGCATTCAAATACCAGGCAGTTCGTGGTCTTCCAGACATCAGAATTCCAGATAATACAATATGCAAATCATGTCAGTTTGGTAAGCAAACAAGAACTAACTTCCCTGAGAAGGAAGGATCAGCTAGCAGGCCACTTGAGCTTGTCCATACTGATGTATGTGGTCCATCTAGGAAAAGGTTGCCTCGGGGAGAAGAATACTTTATATTATTCATTGACAACTATTCAAGGATGGTTTGGATAGGACTGATGAAGCACAAAGATGAAGCCTTCGAAAAATTCAAATCCTTCAAAGCTTTGGTTGAAAACGAATCAGATCAAAAAATTAAATGCCTCGGCTCTGATAGAGGTGGGGAGTTTACCTCAAATGAATTTTTCGATTTTTGTGAAGAACATGGAATAAGAAGAGAGTTCTCTATAGCCATGACTCCTTAGCAAAATGGATTAGTTGAAAGGATGAACAGAACAGTTCAACAAATGGCTTGTGCTATGCTTGATGAGTCTGGAACTCCCGCAACTCTCTGGGGTGAAGCTGCATTTGCTACAGTTGTTATTCTCAACAAAACAAATGTTCAGGTGAATAGCACTCAAACCCCTCATGAGCTCTGGTATGTTGAGACTCCTTCGGTAAAATATTTCAAAATTTTTGGAAGCAAATTCTATATCAAAAATACTGATCAACATCTTGGCATGTTTGAACCTAGAGCAGATGAAGGCATTCTCCTTGGTTACTCTCCCCATAGCAAAGCATACAAGTGTTATAATAAAAGGCTTGGAAAAATTGTTGAAAGTATTGATGTAGTGGTTGATGAAGAAGAAAACACTCCTAGGCAGGTAAGATCTGAATATTTTGAAGATGATGAGGACTATCCATCAACATCAAATCAGATTCATGATAGAAGAAAAGACTCCATCCAGGTACATTCAAAAGAATCATCTAGAATCTCAAATTTTGGGGCAAAAAGAGGCAAGAATACAAACAAGAAGAATAATTGCAGAAGCTTCAAGCTACTTGGCATTACTTTCTTCCACTAAACCACAAAATGTAAGAGAGGCATGCAAAGATGAATGTTGGGTTAAGGTAATGGATGAAGAACTTGAGCAGATCGAAAAGAATAACACTTGGGAGTTGGTTCCTAGACCAAAAGATAATAATGTCATAGGGACAAAATGGATCTTCAAAAACAAGTTGAATGAAAATGGGGAAGTGATTAGAAACAAGGCCAGACTTGTTTGTAAAGGGTATGCTCAGCAAGAAGGAATAGACTTTGAAGAAACTTTTTCTCCCATTGCTAGACTAGAGGCCATCAGAATGTTCCTTGCTCTCTCTAGCTTTCAGAAGTTCAAAGTATTTCAAATGGATGTGAAATCAATCTTTCTGAATAGAGACTTAGAAGAAGAAGTGTACATTGAGTAGCCAGATGGATTCATCCTTGGTAATGATCCAAATCTTGTATGCAAACTAAATAAGGCTCTCTATGGTCTCAAACAGGCTCCAAGGACTTGGTACTATTGTCTGGACAAATACCTTCATCAACAAGGTTTTTCAAAAGGATCAACAGATAACAATCTTTATATAAAAATTGAAAATAACAAATTGCTAATACTTGTTGTGTATGTAGATGATATCATCTTTGGCAGCAATGAAGAAAGCTATGAGTCAAAACTTTGCCTTGGTGATGCAGAAGGAATTCGAAATGTCTTTGCTTGGAGAACTGACATATTTTCTTGGTTTACAAATCCAACAAAATAAAGGCGGTGTCTTTTTATCTCAAACCAAGTATCTCAAGCAAATCTTGAAGAAGTATGGCATGGAAGATTCGAAACCAGTATGCACTCCTATGGTCACAGGATGCAGCCTCAGTGCAAATGATGAATCAGCAGCAGTGCATCAACTAGCCTATAGGTCCATGATTGGAATTCTTCTCTATTTAACGGTACCTGACCAAACATCATGCATGCAGTAGGAATGGTTGGAATATTTCTGGCAAATCCTAAGGAAACTCATCTTCAGGCAGTAAAGAGAATTTTCAAGTATCTTCAAGGAACTCAAAACTATGGCCTATGGTGTCCTAGAGATGTGGATCTCACTCTTCATGCTTATACAGATGCAGATTGGGCTGGAAAAGTGGATGGCAGAAAAAGCACTAGTGGTGGTGCATTCTTTATGGGTTCTAGATTAGTATCTTGGTTCAGCAAGAAACAGAGTTCTATTGCATTATCTACAACTGAAGCAGAATATGTGGCTGTTGCATCCTGTTGCACTCAACTCCTTTGGATGATGCAAACCTTGTAGGATTTTCAAATCACGTGTACACCACCTATCTCCATCTTATGTGATAATACAAGTGCAATCAGCATTTCGAAGAACCCAGTCATGCATTCAAAGACCAAGCACATACCGATCAAGTATCATTTTCTCCGGGAACAAGTGTTGGAACAAAAGGTCAAATTGGAATATGTTCCCTCTAAGGAACAAGTTGCTGATATTTTCATGAAACCATTGCCCAGAGAGACATTTGAATACCTCAGACAGAAGCTGGGGGATGTTGATGCATCATCCTACTGTTGAATCTTGTCTGTTGTACGCAGGTGGATACACGTACATTTGCCGGTCTATGTGGGTCGAATGGGTCTATCAGAGATCACCTGGCACAGGTTCAGGGGGAGCATATATCCTTCTAATGATGCATTTTTGGCATTTTCTTAGAAGTCCTTGGTTTGATTTCTTAAGAGTTTTCTGGTGGAGTAGATCAATGTGTGCTGGTCTGAAGGTTGATTCTGCTAATAGTTGTTCTTGTCTCTATGTCATGTACTTCTTTCTCAAGGTCATGTAATGGCCTATTTTGGTTTCCCCACTATGCCTGGGATGAATGAATTTTGTCTATCTTGTGTATTCCCACTTGGATGGGAGATGGATGTATGTATGAGTCTTGATGATAGGAAGGTTACCTATAATGTATGGAGTCATGTTCTTTCTTGTAGAACATCTTTTTGCAGACAACATTTCAGCACAGAGCATTTACAAAGGGGGAGCTCGTTCAGAGTTTTCAGCAAGTACTCAGGGGGACTATGGTAGTCGCCCTTTGCCCTTGATGTCAAAGGGGGAGAGTGATTGGTTGTTGTTGCCATCAAGTCCAAAGGGGGAGAATGTTGGCATTATGATACATATGTTGTACTTGATGGCAAACCACTCATCTTAGATGATAAATTATAGTGCAGCAAAGTTCACGCACTTTCATGCAGAGAAATGTTCACGCACTTTCATGCAGAGAAAAGTTTCTTTCATGCAGAGAAAATTTCACGCACTTTCATGCAGAGAAAAGTTCACGCACTTTCATGCAGAGAAAAGCGCACGCACATGGGAAATCTTATGGTTGGTTCATGGTATTAGTCCGATAGTTTTTGATCCTATGGTTTTGGTCCGTGGTATTTTATCTTCTGCTCTATTTGTTTATTCCCGGTTACTGTTTATATGATCCTGATGCACAGATTAATGTTCAACATCTGTAGAATATTTTAAATTATAAGTCTATATGGTATACGCGGGTTTCCTTATCTATAGTTGCATATATACGCATTTTTCTCTAACTGAAGTAGCGTATATGTTATGGGTATGAAAAAGAAAATAATTGGCCAGATAATACTGATTCACCCCCCCTCTCAATATTATTTCCAACATCTATATGCATGTCCCTCAGCGTGGTCATCCTTCATATTGTGTATCCAAACCCCTGCCCCTGCTCCTAACTTATTAACAGATCCATCAAACTCTAGGTACCATAGGTTTTCTTGATTTGAACTGGTATTAGGAGATTTTTCAATTTGCTCAGCAGGCATAGTTGGATTTTCAATCTCATGGGATTCTTCATGTGTGACTATCAATTTATTGTTCTCCAAGACTTCTTGAATCTGAATTGTGGATTCTTTATCTAGGAATTCATCCTGACTTAAAGCCACAATTTTAACATCAGTTGGGGTTTGAATCTCGGTGTTGTACAATATAAAAGAGTCCATGTCTGAATGTATAGAATAAATGGTAAATTTTTGTGGTTTTTCTTGACTACTTACCACATACTTCATCAAAGTTTCTCGGTATAGCCTCTTAGGCTGGCCGAAGACTAAGATGGTGGCATAAGACATGTCCAGTTGCAAAGATCTGTGTAGCTTGGCACCCAATGATCTTGATAACAACATTCCATACTTGGGTGGAATATCAGCTACCACCACATCCATCAAAATTGTCTTGGTTGGATATTGGACTAATGACACACACAGATCCTTGATTAAGCCTAAACACCAGACCTGACTGGAATCAAAGGAAAATAGGTCTTTGTATGGCCTTGTTATCTAGGTCCAACTTTTCCATGACAGATTTTGGCATTAGATTATGGGAAGCTCTTGAATCAAACATTGCATTGTGAAGCACCTTGTCATGAATGTTTAAACTTACATAGAAGGGAGGGACCCCTCCATCTACTGATTTACCATTTCCTTCAGGGCCAAATATAAGTTCTAGATGATCATCAGGGATATTCACTGAACCTTTGTTTTCTGAAACTTGTAATGATCTGCTGATTTGTTCTCTAAAAACTTCATGCCTAGCCAATTCAGATAATGGGATGGCTACTTTTAACTTACTTATTTCAGCCTCCATAATAAAGGGTTTTTCTGTTTGTATTTTGACATTTTGGGCAGCAAGGTTGTGTTTTTTAGCTAAGTTTTCAACAACTGCCTCTTTTACTGGAATGTTATGATGGGCTGGAGTTACTTGCACACAATCTTCCAAAGGTTCCTCTACAATCTCTATGAGTGGGGAAACAGATGTAGAGCGTTGTTTTGATTTATCTTTGTCTGAAACATCTTCAACTGTTGGACTATTTGGATTGGAAGTTGATTTAGGGATAATTAGTATATGAGATTCCTTGAGTTTGGTTTTGGTAGGTTGCTTGATTGTATTCTGCTTGGGATCATCAGGGATGTCTATTCTCCTACTTCTCAAGTTATACTACTTGTGGACTTCATACACAACTGTATCATACCCTTGCTTAAAATCAAAGGATTCCCCTGATTGCATTTGAAACTGACTAAGAGTATGAGCCTCTTGATCTTCTTGAGTTAGGAAAATTGGTTGTCCACAATTGAGACCCATTAGGTTAATGTGGGGGTCCTCTGTTGGTACACTAGATGTGGAGGCTTCTTCATAGTTTTCTTGGAAGGGGGGCCTTATGTTTTGGTCTAGACCAACTTTTCCTACATTGGGGTTTTGATTTTTTCTAAAGTTCAGATTTCTTGCACTACTGTTTGGTTGGCCTTCCCATGAAGATTTCCTCTCAATAATTTCCACTCTATCTCCCAGCCTATCCATGCCTTTAATGATTGCATCAAGTTTTTGTTCAAAGGCAGATGGTTCTTCTTTGAAAGTTGTTCTTCTTTCAGATCTAGCTCGATTTCGTTTAGAAATCAGATTGGCTTCAACACTCACAGCTATGCTCTGCATATATTCAAGGCTAGGAGGAGCTCTCTCCCTGAGCTAGTAAGCCATGTCTGAGTCAAATCTATCAGGGAATTTGATCAATGCTAATTCTGGTGGTGGTCTAAGATTTATTAGAATAGCAAGGTAGGTATTGTTGAATCTGGCACAATAATCTTGGACACTTTCCTGTGGGCCTCTCTTCAAGTTCTCATATTCTTTTAAAATGTGTAAAGGGTCTTTTTTCTTTTCCCACATGTTCAGGAAAGTCTGATAAAGGGCATCTGGATTAGCTATTGTGTTTGCAGGGAGTGACCTAAACTAGGTCCTTACATCACCAGTAAAGCTCTGGACAAAAATTTTCATCTTGACATCATCATCATCAATCTCATAGTTTTCAAAATAGTATGTCATCTTCTTGGTATGTTGTTGAGAAGTGTAAGTGATAGTACCATCAAAATAGGTAATTTTTCCCTGATAATCCTGTGGCATAGCCCCTGGATTGGCAGGCAACTGCAGGGGAGCATATCGATTTGCCATATTAGCAGGAAAAAGTGGGAAAACTAGAAGCACAGGGATAACAACTGAGATAAGTGTTGTGGATGGAGGGGAGGAAAAGAGGTTTTGGAGTGATGAAGGTGAACTGAAAGAAGCTACAGCAATAGGAAGAAAGGATTGAGATTTTCCTGTAGTAGGTTGAGTTTGAATAGGTTTCTGCTACGGTGTTTCAAGATTTGAATCAGAAGAACTCTCTTGATTTTCAGGTCTCCTAAGGCTCTTAGGAATCAAATTTGGGTTGTCAAAAATAGCTAGAGGATTTGGGTCTGGGTTTGACCTAGTGTAACGAGTTTTCCTCTTTGGAGCCAGCTTCTAAAAATATTTTGGGTATTTTCTATGAATATTTGGAGGATACAAGTTTTGACAATATCTTAAAGGAAGTTCCTGAAATGTAGGAGGAGTTGGTCTTTCCTTCAGGTAGGTTTGAAACAAGGATGGCCAAACAAATCTTTGAGATAGTTGTTTAAAATCTAAAGCTAAACTCGAGTTAGACTAAAGTAGCTTTTATTTACTCTTGTGATTGCATAGCAAAGACAGTTTCAAAGGCTGCCTGGCTAACTTCAGGCTCCATCTGTAGCTTTAGAGACTAGACAGTAGTAACAGACATTCATTCAGTCCCCAGCGGAGTCGCCAATGATGTTATCACTCAGGTTGTTCCCAAAAACTTGTGAGAAAAGGGAATACGGCCAAGGTAACCACTAACCAATCTTTTAGATGCAACTTCTAGCCAAATTTCATCCAGAGAGGGCTCTCTCTTTATAATTTAACTTTGTTTTTTGAAGTATTTTATGTTATTTATGATGTGCAGGGTCTTGTTTTAAGTTTGTTTGGATGGTGATTTTAAACAGAGTTGGGATGCAAGTCTGAAACAATTTATTCCATTGGGAAAATGGAGTCTATGAAGATGGCCTGCTGAGTTTGTTTCTCTGATAAAGGGCAATACTACAGAGCAAGATAATCAATTTTGGAACAATATTGAAATCTAGAAATTGATGGAATGTAAGCCAGTGGGTGAAGGGCAGTCAAGAATCCTTCATCATGATGGCAGAGGGAAAGTGCATGAATATTATCAAGGAGCAGTAAAGAATTCCTTGACAATTTTCAAAGTGAAAGAATCAGTGGAAACAGAAGCATCTAAGAATTCTTGTTTATCCTAGTTCTGAAGAAAACATAAATAACAATAGGAATTGAACACAAAGTGTATTTAAACAAGTTCTAGGCTATTCTTTTTCCCTGTTACCAAGATTATGAAACATATATGAAATTTGCAAACATAGAAAACACAAAACATAGTTTAGAGCAACTTATTGATCCATAGAAAGACATAGGAATTCTGTCGCAGAGCCTAGAACATCAAATCCACATTCAAACGGTCCAGCAATAGTGCACTTCAACAACCATTGTATTAAAAAATCTCAGAGCTACAGTGTGGTTCAAAGAGGAAAATCACCAACCCCAAATACATTTCTTAGGGAGATATTTATACAAAAGAGAGTTACAAAATATCTTGTGGATAAGATATGAAGCAATAAATTCCTTCACCTACTCTGACAAGGGAATAAATGCAGAAATAAATGTAGGAGTAATTGTTGCTATGCTGGCTACTTTAACTGATAAGATATTTTTCACTTTTTAATTCAGGAAGTCGGCTGGTAGCTGTGTCTTTACTTTGCATTCCTATGTTGTTGTATTGATCCTTTCACCTTGGTCTTGATTTCGCTTTGATGTGTCCTAGACCCTGCTTGACCTCCTTCTTCTATTGTTCCCATCTTTGTCATATCTGCCACGTGTTTTGTTATTTGACCAAATGTAGATAAGAAGAAAAATCCACCATTGGTCTGTTGGCAACTGATGTCTTTGTATTTTTACTAGTGTTTCATCAACATCAGTATACCTATAGAAGTTGGGCTTGACTTCAAAAAGATGATTTATTTCATGTTCAATATAAAATAAATTTTCCAATTTGTCATATAAACTCTGTCCGGAGGGAGGTCCTGTGTCTTCTGAAGTGCTTGATGATGTTGTGATCTGATTTGTAACATATGTGTTTACCTTGTGAGCATATTGTTGATGTGTTAACAGTCTTTGATTATTGGATAGTAAACTGGGTAGACCCTTCTGCTGCAAGACTGTAAACTTTTATGTGACGGCATTAATCTCCATCTGCATTTCTTGGCACTTCCCCTCCAAAGTCTATACAAAATTCCTCATTGTTAGCACCTTTCTCACTGTCAAAATGGTGCATGTTCTGTCCGTGATCTCCAAAGCTGCTAGTTGTTCTTTAGTGTGAGTATTCAAAAAATGGATCAATCTATTGGCCTACTCAGACATGTTTCCCAATGATGCCCTAGCCCTTTGAATTTCCTCTTGGGCCCTTTTCTATCAATTCTATTTGTTCATGGGTTGTTTGAATTGATTGCCATTGGTCAGTGATAGACTGGCCAATTTTGGTCCACAAAATCATTTTGATGTCTGCTAGAGGTTTACGTAAGGTGAGATATTTTTCCAATGATTTCACCTTGATCTCCAGGACCTTTACCTCTCTAGTTTTCTCTGCCACTGTTATCTTTGATTTGCCATAGCTTACCTCTAGTTTGGCTAGTTTTTCTTTTGCCTCTTTAAGCTCTGACATTTGGGCCTCTAGCTCTTTTACTGCTTTCGTTAATTCATCCATGCCCATGCTGGTATCTGGCCCTGTTGTTGCTGCTAAAGCTGAGGTACTTGCTGTTGATGTTGGCATAGTAGGAGGGACTGTTGTTGTACCTGTGGGGGGAGCAGTGGTACCTGTTGGAGTTGTTTCAGGTGGCTGGGAGGTCGACTCTCCCTGTTTCTCTTTAATTGCCTTCTCTAATGCTTGCTCTGTTTCTGCCAATCTCTCATTCATCCTCATTAGCAAACCTACCATGTCCTCCTCTTCTTTCTGCTATGAAACTTCTGAAGTTTGTGGATGCACTGTAATTGGCAGCTTTAATTGCCTTTTTAGGGCTACAATGTCCTCCTCCTTCTTCTTCATTAGTGCTTTGATGCCCTTTGCATCCTTATGATTATGCCCTAGCTTGACGATAATTTCTTCTAAGGACTTAATCTTGTTTTCCTTAGCTAAGGAAGAAGCCTTTTCCAATTCTAATTTGGTAGAGGTATTGTGCAATGAATTTTGCAGTTTGTGAGCGAGCAATGCCTTATCTGCCAAGGTGGAATACACCATATCCCCAGTTTGCTTCTGTAATTCAATCTCGTCAATTGGGTGAATATCTTTAGAGAAAACTTCCAGATTGGTTCTTATATAATCAGCAGCTGACTAGGGTTGCTGTGTCTTGGGCTTGAAATGACTGAGGATCATTTTCTTTTCCTAAATATCATAAGCAGCCATTAGCCTTTGTTGATTGGTAGGTGTTGTCCTCAGCGGATGATTATAAAGTTGCATTCTTACTAGATCATTTTTAGCTTTTATTTCAGTGAAATTTTTCTTGATATCTAAGCTTTGCTTGCTTTGAGGCCTGGTGGATGAAACTTCCACACTATGTTGCCTCTCTAGTTCTTGCTGGAATGAGCTAGCTGAGGTGCCAGGCAATGGAGAAGTTTGTTGCTCGGTCCTTTCCTGATCTCTCATGCTACTTGTGGTATCTTCCACAAATTCCTCCTCATAATAGGGATTCAACCTCTGCCTCTTATCTCCTAGTTTTTCAGATGGTCCACTGGCAGGGGCATCCTCTTCTCTGTCTCTCTTTCGGCTCTCTTCCTCATTTTGAGGCGTTTGTAGCATAGGGGCTTCTGATGCCTTGGTTTGAGCTAGGGGAGCTTGCCCTTCTCCCTGTTCTTTTGTTGCAGTAGGCTGATCTGCTATTGTCTGTTGTTCTGTATCCATCACTTCCTTTCCCTTTGCTGCTATTGAACTGGCCTTTTGTGATGCTTGCTGTGATTTCTCAGCAAAAGATGTATCACCTCCAATATGCTGGGGCAACTTGAAGGGTACTTGTCCAAAAGATTCCAAGTCCAGTGTTTTCTCAAGCTCTTTCATTTCCTTTTCCAATTTCTCTTCTTCAGTTATCTCTTCAAATAATGTGCCCTCTAGCCACTCTTGTTGATTAGCATATTGTTGGATTTCAGGGATTGGACAATGAACATATGCTGACAGCTTATTTTTCACTTTCCTATAACTTATGAAATCATTTGGGTCATATGGTGCCCAATAGAAACTCTGTTTTAGCTTGAGTCTTTGCCCTAAAATCTCATCAGCCTCTTGCCAGGCTTCCCTTTTATTGAAGGTGAAAGGGCCTAGTTGATTTCTTATTTTAAGTTGTGCCTTTTTCTTGGCATCACATAAATGAATTACATCTACTTGGATGAATTTTCTGAAGTATTCCAGGGCAAACAATCGCATTGTCACATATTTTGGCAATTTATAGGGGCACAACTCACAGCCATATATCTGAATCACAGTGTGGTTCTGGTAAAAGTACCAGTCACCTATGCTATAGTTCTTGTAGAGCCGTAGAATGCTCTGCATTTCACCAGAAAGTCTATCTGGAGGACTTGTTATCAGTAAAGAGGTGGTTGGATATATGAATAGATCAATGAATTCACAATAAGTATAAGGAGAAAAGTAAACATGGTGGAAGACTAGGGTCCAGAAGATTACAGACCTTGGCTCTCCTTTGACATCAAATTTTCTGAGGGGAACTTGAAAACTATATGACTAAGAGTAGAGCAACAAATGATATATGTATGATGTGTATTTAAACACTCTTTCTCTATTTATGCTCATGAATTGCTCATGGATCTTATCAGCTATGAAGGTGGCATAATCATACCTGACAGCAGGGGGCTGTCCTGGAGAAAAGATGGATAAGAGGACCAATATGGTTTCATCTACATACTCACTAGTTTTGAATCCCAAGATGTAGGCTATCATGTCAATAATAAACTTTCCTACTTCATTAAACCAAGTGTCCAAGTATGGATGAGGTTCTTGAGGTTGACAATTGGGTTTCATAAATATTTTGCCTATTCTGGTTATTTCTGAACTTGGCAATTTGGCACCTTGGTCAAGCAAAAATACCAAGGAAAGAGGAGTCAATGGCCCAGTTGGCTTGAAATGCAGCATCTCATTTATTGACTCTGGGGTGATATAGAATAGAATTGTCCTAGAAGGAGACATCAGTGCCCTTTGAGTGGGCTTATAATTGGCATGGCATTGGTGAATGAGGTCAGGAAAAACATTTACACAAGGAAGGTAGTACATGGGCATATTGGACTCCCAAATCCCAAAGATGTCGGTGTTGTTTCTGTGGCTGTTCCTAATCTCACAGAAGGCCTGGAGATGAGATTTGTTACCCATTATGTCATTAATCTGGAAATCCTTGTCAGCTAGGGGTAACCATTCCAGTTCTTTATGTGGAGAATTGAGAGGGGCCACATTGAGGGCTACTGGAGCAAGGGCTTCCATATTTATAACTTCTCTGGTATTTTTAATTGAAATGTGGGTCTTTTCAGCAGCAGTGGGCAAAATACCGGCCCTAGGGCTTTTTTCAGAGGATTTGCAAAATGGAGTGCTTTTTTTTTACTTTGGTGGGCAGAATTTGAAGCAGAGAATGAAGCTTGGAGGGTTTATTCAGCAAGGAATCAGTAACAATAGTTTCAGGGCTTTCCTTTGGCAATTATATACCAGAAAGACCTATAGCTAGGCTTAAATGGGAGAGATTTGTAGAGGGCGATGGAGTTGGTGGATTTTATAGTAAAATGTGGGCAATTTTGCAGAGGGAAGTCAATGAGGGAGCTTGGGAGCAAGACTCAAGTGTATACCTGTTTTTCTCGGCTTACTGGGTGAATTGTACAGACATGTATGCAATGTGCAAGTTTTTTGATGAAAAAGTGGTCCTGGTGTATTTATGTGCAGGCAGCAGGGTGAATTTTAACAAGTTTCTAGGTTGCCCATACAATTCTACAGTGAAAATTCGAAATTTAGAGGGTTTTTAGCAAGATTATGGTAAATACATGTTCTCATAATGCACTGGAGTTACTTTGCTGGTTGGGAGACGACTTGCAGAGTGGGGCACCAAGCTATGGTGGTCGAGGTGACAGACTGAAGGTTTGCTAGCGATTTCATTGTCGTATGCATGCACAAGTTCAATAAAATATTGTAATAACAATGGTAAAAAACAATCACTTTCACATGCGTTTTTACCAAAATTTGGCTTTATGGGATTTTTGGCACTTTTTGTGATGACGTCATCATGACGCAAATTTTTTGTCATGTAGCGGGGTACGGAGGGTGATGTCGCGAATGATCTGGTGCTGAGGTGGCAATAATGACATGGGGCTGACGTGGATATGACATCATTGGATGGCGTCAGCGGCGGGGAGTAAGGGCAGTAAGTGGTATTATTGCACCGCTTTTCGGGTAGTGGCGGTATTGAGCAGGGGGGTCGCGATACATCCGGGTGGGTGACGGGTGTCCCTTGTACGACGATGAAACCGCCATTTTCTAGGTTTCCCAGACAATTCTACAGCGAAAATTCGAAATTCAGAGGGTTTTTAGCAGGACTATGGTAAATACATGTTCTCATAATGCACTGGAGTTACTTTGCTGGTTGGGAGACGACTTGCAGAGTGGGGCGCCGAGCTATGGTGGTTGAGGTGACAAACTGAAGTTTTGCTAGCGATTTCATCGTTGTATGCATGCACAAGTTCAGTAAAATATTGTAATAACAATGGTAAAAAACAATCACTTTCACGGGCTTTTTTACCAAAATTCGGCTTTATAGGATTTTTGGCACTTTTTGTGATGATGTCATCATGACACAAATTTTTTGTCGTGTAGCGGGGTACAGAGGGTGACGTCGTGAATGATCTGGCGCTGAGGTGGCAATAATGACGTGGGGCTGACATGGATATGATGTCATCTGATGACGTCAGCGGCGGGGAGTAAGGGCGGTATGTGGTATTATCACACTGCTTTTCGGGTAGCGGCGGTATTGAGCGGGGGGGTCGCGATACATCTGGGTGGGCGACGCATGTCCCTTGTACGGCGACGAAACCGCCATTTTCCCGGAACATAAAGTTTGGGCACTGGGGCATCGCGATACAGTTTTGCATCGTTGGATCTAAGAGCCTCGATCCAACGGTCGATGACGAATGGCAAACTGCTGGGGTGCGACATGGGGACCCACCTTAATATATTGGCACTGTATAATATTTTTGTGAGGTTTTTTAGTGTTTTTCAGCTCTGGAATGTGGCCGATTGGTTATTCATATAACAAAAGGTTAAACGAAACCCAAGGTTTTCATGTGTGCTAAGGGTTATTATAAGGTTCCAGGTGAACCTATAATTCCCGAAAATATTTATTATATGGCTATATTGCCAAGGGTCGGGATATTAGTTTTTTGGGGATTTTTTATGTATTTTATACAATAGGGGGAGGGAAAAAGTTATATAGGAGTTATATATAATAGAGTTAGGAGGTTAATATGAATATGTGGAATGGATATGTATGGATGAATACTAAGTTTATAGGGTGAAAACTTAGGCATGGGGGAATGAAAGGATACCAAGTTATGAAGTTTAGGAAACTTGGCAAAATGGAACAAAAGTATTTTACACACGAAATGTGGCTTGTTTTGCCTAGGTGAAAACACAGTTTCACTTAGTTTTTTCTATGAAATGAAGTGGACTAATGGCAGTGAGCAGATCTCATTGTCCTTGGGGGGAATGTTAGTAAGTGTTTCTTGGAAAAATGGGGAGGGAAATTAGTCATGCTCCATTTGTTTTGTAACCACCTTGCCATGGCACCTTATGATTTTTATGAGATGAAACTTGTTCCAAGGGACCAAATTGCTCATAAACCTGCTTCTACAACGTCAAAACTGCCTACCCAGCCTAGTACACCTAACATTTTTTCTTCATTTTCATTGGGTGCATTTGAACTAGCAAGCCCTAATTCTTCTTTTTTCTTTTCGTTGCCCTCCTATCTAAGTTATACCCTTATCTCTTCCAAGGGCTCATATTAAGTTGTTGAAACTTTAGGTACATCCTTCTTCCACTGAGCGAGATTCTAGGAATCATATTCTTAGGGATTTGCTACATGTTTCTTCATGTATTCTAGTAGCGCATTATCATCCAATACTTCCTCTATCATGTACTTCCGTGCAACAATGTTTGAGGTGCCTTTCAAGGCATACTTGAGCCTAAGTCCATTGAAAGCCATCTTCTCAGTCCTGAAGAAAACCTGCAACATTGATCTGCAAATCCAAATCTCCTTCAATGAAAAATTTGAAATCAATTCTCTACAGTGATTCCACCTCTGAAACCATGTAGAAATTAATGTGTAGATTCAATATTTCTCGTGAAATTTACTAAGCCACAAGACTTGAAGCTACTCTACTCATATGTTGAAGTAAATTCACCATCTAAAACAAGAACCATAGACATGCAAAAGGAAACATCACACATGCACAGAGACTTATCTAGTGGAAAGAAACTACTCAAAACCCCTTACTATCCTTATTGCATTAATTAGAGAATATAGAAGAAATATAATGCTTGCTCAAGCCTGAGTACACCCTGCAAGTGCATAGTCTATCCCTTTGCCTAACTGACTAAACTGGGTCCAACACTTAGAAAATTTTAAGCCTTTTGAAGCTCTTGTCTCCTTGCATTGTTCCCTTGGGAAATGGCCCCTTTTTTTTAGTAATTTCACACCAAGGAATTTTATAATAGGCTTAGGTCAATCTCTGATTGCATGCACCATCTGTACACATGGGAATATGGTACAACTGATAGTACACTGCCCTATAATCTCTATCTACTCTGGGTAACTCAAATTATCTGCATGCAATAGTTATTTTGGGTTGATTGATCAGTTAACTGGTTGATCATTGATTGTGGTCGAAGTTACACATCCACAACTTTACCTCCACTAGTTCTTCTAACAATTACAACTAGTTAAATTGATAATAACTCAAATTAACTAAAATAGATTGCTACAAATTAGAAATCAATCATGTAGAACTGAACTCAAGTGTCCCCAAATAAAATTTACTTAGTTAACTGAGTGACAAGAGCCATGTCACCTTAGTTAACTACCTCTAAGTATTCTGTTGAAATGGAAATTCCAATTTTAATCTAGTTTGACCAAGGCAAAGTCAAAGCTAGATTTTCTTGCTGCATTTTCAACATAGGTAATGAAATCCAACATTTTTAAAAGTAATATAAAAATTGTCTCATTTTTCAGCTATCTTATTATTTAACAAAGTATTATAATTGAATGCAAAATTTATATCATTTTTCAACTATTTTATCACTTAAACATCTTTCAATGTAGTTTACAAATTATTGGAAATGAATGCAACATTTTCTGTAGGAAGACTATGAACGAAACTTGGTCAAATTAATAGTATTTTTCCAAGGCCATAATTTATATTTACCATGAGGATTAACCTCAATTGTCCGAAAAAAAGTGAAATAAGTGAAGAGTTTGGATTGTTACATTACATATATATAGACATTGCAAAGTATTGAAAACAATTCTGAAGGTGTTCATTTGGGCATATCAAGATTGCTTGAATTATACATTGTAGTCCCTATTTCAAAATGACAAAACTTTTGGGTTTTCAAAAATCCGAATCAAGAAAGAGCCTACTCGTACTAGTTTCTTTGATGGTGTGGGAATTTTTGAAGATTTTTTTAATTCAAGTGTCTGTGGTGGTGGAATTGCAAGGTATAGGTGGGAATTGTGAGGTTCTAATGGAGAATTTAGGTGTATCCACCATGAACATGGAATTCCTACCCAATCATAACATTTGACCGTATTGATTTCCTCCCATCAAACTTTTCTTTATCTCTTGGGAAATGCCAAATTGATCAAGTCCTGAAGGAGGATTGCTAGGCTCATTTCATCAAATATGTGGAATATGAGTTCGATAGGAACCAGGTCCACCCCTTTAAATTTCAATGGAAACACGGTGTTATTATGGGGCAATGACACCTGATAGGTGCTTGATCTAGACTGGTGGCTTCAACAAGGGAGATCAAATAGTTAATGCATTTAGTCCTTGGGATTTCTGCTATAGGATTTATTTAATGCCATCTCTAAGGTGATATTAAGTAATTAAATTAAAAAGTTAAAATTAAGTGACTTTTAATTAATTGTAGTGTAAAATTTTATAAAGTCACTTTATATTATTGAGTGAGAAAATGTTAAAAATGATAGATCCATTGTATTTTAATAACCCATGGTATTCTAATAATAGAAGTTATAAACGAAGAATTAGAGCTCACTTTTGGGTATGCATTGATGATTTTCTTTGATATTGAGTGTGAGCTCTTTGAGTTGAATGCATGGGTCTGAATTGTGTAAGGAGGATAGTTAGTGGTTCAAGCTCCACCCTAGATGATCCAGCCATATTGGTTTCAGTTTTGCAATGATACACCCTTGCCAATTAACAAGGTGGGATTACTTCAAATTTCTTAATTTCACTTTAGATCGAAGGAGAAGGAACAAAAAAAATTTATTGCAGCAACCCATGTTTGGATCTTTAGAGATTGAATTGAATGGAAGAGGCCAAACCATATTGGGGGGAAATTTTAATTGAAAAAGTTGATTAGTCTTAATGGCAGAGATTAAATAATTAAGGAAGTCAAGTTGATTTGCATGGTAGAATTAATTCCCTAAGAGGGAGTAATTGTAATGGAATTTGAATTTCTACATAAGAAGTGATTCATTCAGTTGCAAGAGTAGTTTCTGAAGAAGATGAGTTTTCTTGGATATTCCAGGAGGAACCAACTATAGCAGTTATCAGGTTCAACAAAATAAACTGTCTATACTTTTTCGTAATTAGAATGAAAACAATTGGGTTTTTTAGTGAAATTCCTATTGAGAAAATGTATGTTTATTGGTCCCTTGATATTATTTCAAAGAAAAATATCTTTATTTGGATCTCAATTATTTGAATACATAAATTATGAAACAATTTTATCTGAAACAACGTGAAAATATTTTTGGAAAGAAATTTGGTAGTATAAGTAAGTACAAGTAAAAATGGGACATTGCATTTTTCCACCCCTCGTGTATGCCTTTTACTTATTTTTTATAATTCTTTCATAAGGAACATAGCTCAGGTGTCGAAGCTTTCTTTTAATTATCTATCATTGATTTAACCCTTAATGACAAGTTAGTTTATCGCTCATCAAGGTTGGGACATGCAAGGGTTCCTTTATTATGTGATGGAGCATTAAGTGCTCATGAATTAGGTGATGACGAATGGGGGTGGTAGAGCTCAAGCTAGGCTTCTGTACACACATTAATCAATGTCCTAGCCATCCTTTACATTATAACTTTTGTTTTTCTTTTATTATGGCCATGTTATGATTTTACATTTATTTTATCTACATCAACTTCTGGGGCATAGTTTTTAAACCCTAAATCAAGGATGCAGATGTGAGGGTGCTAATCCAAATGAAATAATGACAACAAACCCGAAAGATGGATGTGAAATTAGGGGAATGATAAAGAGTGTTAAATATGGAATATTCATGTACACACTACTTCATTCCAAGTTCCCAAGTAGTGTCCCTCCTATAAATATAAGAACTGAGGCAAGGTCCCACAAGACTAGAGCTGAAGACTAACACTCTAATAAGGTGAGAGAACATGTTTACAATCAAGATTGGTCAATTATCCAAATCACTCATTTTCCCATGTTAGAATGCCCAAAACATTAAATAAAATACCCTGACTCCAAAATGGTTGAAGTACACGCCTAACCAATGACCTACCTTTGTTCAAGAGGAATGTCAGAGGGTGAGATGTGTATGGAAATACAAATGGAAGAGGAATGTGGAATATCATCATATACTGAGAAAATATAGGGTTTAAGACTGGTTGTAGTAGAGGGTTGAATATGTTGATCTCTTTTTTTATCATTGATCACCTTGTTGCATGGTTATATTGGTCATTCCAGTTCATTGGTTTCTCATTGCATATTTAACAAACTTCCATAATAAGATTTTTTGGACTTTTTACAAAACAAAAAAAAGGAACACAAGAGAAAAAGAACAATGAATTTTTTCTAGGTTTTTGTGGGTAGTTGTTCCTTTTATCTTGTTGTTATGTAGTGTATTCCCTTCTACTTTTGTTTTTCTTACCTTTTATATTTCAATTCTCATTTTTTTTTAATCTTAGGTTAGTGTATAGGTTTTTTATTGATTTTATTTTATTTTCTATTGCAATTATGTCCTAATTTGCAGTGTTGATTTTTTCTTTTACTCAGATCATGATAATAAGGAAATTGAGTAACTATGAATGAAACATTTTAATTTTATCAACAAGTAACAATTAATTTAATCAAACTATAATTTAATTTATAAGTGGTGAAATTAATTCTTAGTAAGTTTTAAAAAAATATAATAAAAATCAAATTAATTTAGAATAAGAGCATGCCAATGAATTCCCCTCAAGCAAGGAACACCAAGTGCAACCTCTTGAACTGACATTTCACTTAGAATGTCGTGTGTGAGGAACACCAAAAGCAAGCTTCATATACTCACTTGACCCATGTTATTACATGCTTGTGGTAGGTGTAATATTCTCACCAAACCTAAGGGAGGACAAAGTTCTAATTTAAAAAGAGGCATTAAACTATGGGATAGGGGATTGGCCAATAATCCCATTCACTATTAGATTTCACCTAACTAGATTTGTTCCTTGTTTGGCTATTTGTCACCTTTCATGTTCGTGGATCTCAGAACATGGAACAATGAATTAATATGGATATTTTTTGTTATGAGATATATCCTTTTGAAGATTGTTTTTAAGTTTGTGATCCATGAAATAAGATCTTGCAATGAAACGTCGAAGGATGATTACAGAATATCTGATGATGATCAAGTTGGCTATGGCTTTTGAGACTATAATACTGAGTCCTTCAAATAATATGAAAGCCTCTCCTTGATTATTAGAAGTATGTTATGATCCCCAACAGTAAGTATGCTAATGGTAGGACAAAGACAAATATTTTGAAAATTAAGGTCAAGAACATTGATGAAAATTATTTTTCATCTTCAACCCTCTTAGTGTCACAAAGGTTATAGAGTCTTTCATCCCATGGTGTAAATATGGTAATCGAGCAATGCTTATTTTCACTACGAAGGGCATGATAAATTTTTCTTATTTTAACAATGTTTATTTTTTTCTCAACATTACCGAAAATAGAGAGATATATTCTTATAATATCGTAGTTTTATTTTCCCCTCTAACTCTTTATCACCCGAGAAATGTTAGGTATATAGGGAGATTACTTTTCATGAAAATATGAAATATGGGTAAATATAAGTTTTCCAAGTTTTAGTTTAACCTTGTATTATTTTTAGGGTGGAAAAAGTAATTGTAATTTAATTTATGATTAGTAAGGAAGATTTTAATTACTATTTAAGATACAATTGATTAATTAATTGTTAATCACTAGAAAAAACAGTCATTAAAAGCATTAGGCCAGTATAAATAACTATAATATTATATGTAAGATAATTAAAATTAATAAACATTGTATAATTTGTTTTTAAAAAAGTTTAAATATTATTTTATTTATAATTATAAATTTATATATATGTGTATTTTAATATAATATTATTTAAATCAAAATCGAATAAAAAACTTTTACAAGTGGAAAAAAAATAGGTGAATGTTTGTAATTAGAAAACCTATTGATTAAATATAAATCTTTAGATTTATATATATTTGAATTTAGATATATACTTTAGGTGTAGGTGAATGTGTCATATCATATTAGACAATGTGGCTTTGTATCCAATATTTTAAACAAAAAGAGTACTTTTATAGATATAAATAATATATATCATTTAAAAAAATTGCATGGGGCAGCGAATGAAAATTGGTGCAATTAACGTATTTGACAACCAATATTTTCAGTGAAATTAACGGTATTTTTGTCCAGTTATAAGTTCGATGTCTAAAGAATGCTACCCTAAATTGTTAAAAACAAAGAGAGAGAAGATCAGATAGTATCATTATGTATATGCAGAAATTTTGAATTGTTTGAATTGAGTGACGAGTTTCGCGGTGAGCACAACCAAGAATATTTCACAATGATAGACCATTTAGGTTTTCTGAAAGCCGAATCAAGAAAGGGTGTACTCGTTTATCAGATGGTGTGGGAATTGTTTCTCTTTTTTTTCATTGCAGTGCCTACGACAACGAAAATGAAAATGCAAATGCAAATGCAAGGCAGAGGTGGGAAGTAGGAGATTTTAAAGAACAACCTAGGGAGTGTCCACCATGCACATGGCCATCCTACCCAAAAATAAGAATATTTTCAACCGTATTGATTTTGACCCATCCAACATCTCCTTACCCTCTAAGAAATGTGTTCTACTCGAAATTCCCTTTCTTTTGACTACCCATAATCCAAATTCTGACTCTAGAGAATAGAAACATGTTCCTTAGAAGTTTTGTCTCTCTCATTTTCTAATCTTTAGCTATTACCCAATTTCCAAACTAAGTTAAACTCCAAAATTGAATTTTAATCTTTGACTTTATGCTTACTCACTATTATTGGAAAAGAACTCATGTCTTCTTGATCCTAGCCAGCATGCATTAGCCAGATCCAAGCTCATCATGTGGCTTTTCCCTTCTCTACTTCCATGTGGCACACTTACAACTGTACTCTAGGGTCCACATGTACTTACTCACTTCAAGAGTCCAATAATATATATATATATATATAAACCTTTATATGTATATGTCTATGAATATGTATATGTCAATTCAATTTTATCAACAAGCCAAGAGTTATAAAATTATAAGTAAATTAAACATTATAAGAAGAGCTTCGGCGTAAATCACATGCAAGAGACCTTTGTCGACGCGTTTCGAACCAACTAGTGTGGTTCATCATCAGGACAAGTTGAAGAAACAGATCTTGCCTAGCAAGTTAAATAGACTGAGCAGAGACTCTAACAGCTACCTAACGGCTATTTTTGACTCTAGGACCCAGGCCAAAACTATATTAATAAATTTAATATTGTTATAATTTTTATTATATTAAGATTAATAATCTAATATTGTATTTCTAGAAATAAGAGAAATTAGGTATAATTAATAAATGAGCGAATAGTATCAAAATAAATTTATTTATTTAAATAACATTGGGTTAAATAAATTAATACTAATGGTAATTTAAAAATTATTATTAAAAGATTATTGTTTTTTAAGTTGCATAAATAATTATATATTCTTATTTATATATTAAATTTCTAACTAAATATGGCTATGTATTAATTATTGATGGTATGTTAATTTGTTTATACATTATTAAAACTTGATCTTAAG
>APFE030281250.1:0-17933 GCA_000404065.3 Pinus taeda | reverse complement strand
AAAATAAATTACAGCCACTTGGATGTTTGGGTTTTCGGGATTATTGATCTATTTTGAAAATTAGAATAAATTACTAAAATCCTGATGTTTCATGATTTGGCTGCGTAACTAGAAATTGAAAAATGTTAGAAAAAACTCACTATGGGTTAATATTTAAAATGAATGAAATATTGAACTAATTTATTTACAAAATGCAAAATTGTAAATTTTATGCATTTTTAACCGAGACTAGATTAATGATGAGACTTCAAAGGAGTACCATTTTCAAACAAGTTGACCAAATGAGGCGAAACAAGCATCAATGGGAAGCTTATAAAAAATTGATTTTAGCAAAGCAATCAAAACAAGAATCCAAAGAAAATGAAAAATTAACGAAAGCGTAGGGCAATAAACTAAATACAAATCCAAAAAGGTGTTTAGCCAAATTTTTTATAAAAATGGTCCCCATTATTTGAGTTGAGCAAATCAATAATGGGGGGGTTGTGTTTTCACCACAACAATGGCGACACACAGGAGAAGAACTAGTTATCTATGTTTGATATGAATGAGATTTTCCTAAAATTAAAATTAAAATAATTAAAGAAGAGAGAATTATGTTTGAAATGTTCGACTAGGTTCATTAGTCTGAATAAAAGCAAGAAGCATCTAATTGAAATTTTCTTAAAATTCCTTATAAATTAAAATATTTCAAAACTCTATATCAGTCCTTAATTAGTTGTAGAGATAAAGCAGGGGTCACTTTACAGCTTAGCTTTTAAAATATACTTATTTGTCATAGGTAGAGCCACTGCTGCTAGCAAACATCTATACTCTCAACAGGGTTACCTTTTAATCATAAATGATTCAGAATCCCATCTCTTTAAGAATTATTGATCTAGAGATAAATCCATTTATATATGTTTATTTTCTTTGAATTTTTTATTTTTTATTATTCTTAAAAGCCATTGTCCTGGTTTGGTAGCCAGATAGTTGACAATGCCATTCACTGGTTATTATTGGACTGAACAAGCTGGCTTGTGATGAGACGCATTGTCTTATAATTGTTTGCAATCATAAGCCATTACCCTGGTTTGTTTAGCAGTGTTGGTAATGTCAGCCTATTTTTCCCCTATGATCATGGTAAGCAGGCTCATGATGAGACCTCTTATTTTTTAAGTTTAAATATATTTCTGGATTATACTCTAGAAAAATAAGGCTCTTTGGGACAGGGAGAATCATTGACTCCTTAAGAGTTAAGAATGACAATTTCAGAGTTAAAGGTGCTTTGTTGTAAAGTGTCTTTACTTGGTTATAAATAACTTTTCTTGACTGATAATAGAACTTTGAAAGATCCTAATGAAATTTTGAAATCTCAAAATGACTACAATTTGATGAAAAAGAAATTTTCAGATTTTATGATACTTTGCCAACTTCTCTTGATTGGTAATCTCTTCTTTAAATATGTCTACTTTTATAATAAGAAAATCAAACTTCACTAAGAGATTTAAGAAAAAGCTAATAGGTGACTATTAACAATTTTTCTCCATGTATGCTGACCATAGTTAGGTACAAGAAGTCCTTCCATATAAATCACGGCAAAATCACCAAAATCAAAACTGAAAACCAAAAGAAAAGAATTCTTATGCTAAAGTGAGAAAATAAATTAGCAAACAAAACAGAAATTTTAAAAGTGGAAAGGAAAATCCAATTTTCAAAAGATAAACTCAAACAAGAATTTTTATACCAATGTCTCAACAATATGAAGAAAATAATCGTGTAATCAATATTTCTTATGTTGAGATTTATGAAAATCATACCTTGCAGGGTTGTAAGTTTTTTAGGCTTTTTTGGATAGTAGTGACGTTAAAATTCAGCCACAATGAAAACTTTCTATCTGGTATCAATCTTCTTGTTTCAAAGCATCATCTTGATAATTTTCTAATAAAATGAATGCTTAAAGAAACAAACTAAAAGTTCAGAGACTTCCTGATGTGGCTGTTTCAATGATGATTATCACTGCTTCTTGAAATTAAGCCAGGAGAAGAGTATGGACTTCAAAACTATGATCCGGCAGAAGGTTGGAAGCTTTTTATGAAGAGCTGCAAAACAGATTTAAATATCAGAAAAATAAAACTGAAACTAAAGTAACGAAATGGAAATTAATGAAAGTGGGCACATGAATCTTACCATTGGATAATTGCTTTTGATCTTACCTGAAATGTATCAGTTTCTCCAAACTAGTTGACTTCTTATTTTAATTATCATTAAAAACATGAAGAAGTCAAACTAACCAAAATCCTATAACCCAAAATCATGATTTATTTTATTTAGACTAAAGCAACCAGTAAAATGTAAAAATGGAATGCTTAGTGCTCAGGGGAGTTGAAATTAAAACAAATGCATCAGAAATGAGAATTAGAATTTGCAGTAACGAATGTTTATCAAAATATTAAAAGTTTCATATAAACTCCATGATTTTATAAAGTGTCCAGAATCAAGACCAAATCCACGATAATAAAATTTAAATATGAAGAGAGAGAGGTCTTGAATTCCATTTTCTAATTATGGAATTATATATTTAAAACTAAAATGTATGAGAAATTGAAATTATTTTTGTGTGCTGCAAATTTGTCATCAATTGTTTTTTTCCCATAGTGGTTACCCAAGCTCGCTTTTAAAATAACAATTCGCCGTATCGAATGATTCACATCACATCTTTCTTCACCATGCTTCAAGTTTAATTTGCAAGACTTCACTTTTGTTACTATGCCATATATTGATTAAATCTTAATGGCTTAGAGACATGCATTAGAAGCTATCGTATCGAAGATTGCAATGGCAAATTGTCAATTAAGAACATGCGATGAGAACATGTGCAATGAAATGAAGCGATCGCATCATTAAGAAATGTTATATCAGGGACCGGGGACAGTTATGTCACAAATTGCACATCGCACACCGTATCTCACGATTTGTATTTTGCACATTGCACATTGCGCATTGCAAATTTGGAATAGTGATATGGCCATAAATAAAAATGCAAGGAAGCAATTGCGATATCGGAAATGCGATGGATGACGTAAATCGGTGATCGGCAATCTTAAGCACCCGATGTAACACAATATGATTGTTGCGATGCCGATATGCAATGAATGACGTGGCTAATCGGCGATCGCGATCGGCAATCTTAAGCGCACGATATAACAATTATTAATATGTCGATATGCGATGAAGAGTGGACCCGATAATTTTATGATGAAAATTTGAAAACATATCGGATCCGAGACATCGGTCCTTTTAAAGTTATGCTCCTACCATTATTGCGATTGAATGGACACGATATTTTTTATGAATTTGATTTGAATTTCATATCGGGTCCAGAATTATGTGGTCATCGCAATATCGGTAAAGCCGTTTATCGGATATCGGCGTTTCATGATAATGGAAGTACATTCTACTGCAAACCTCTAATATGCGAAATGCGATATGACATATGAGCGAAGTAATACATTGGAGATCTTTTATTAAACAATTTGTTATCAAAAGAAATGCTAGGAACTACTTCCGATGAAATCTTATGATGCGAATGATATTATGATATTCCTTATAATTTCAATTGGGTTTTCTAAGTGAATAAAAGCAAAGTTAAAAATGCTTAAATTCTAATGAATCAAAAGTAAAATTTCCCTTAACCTGTTGCAAATTTGAAATGGGTTTACTGCTTACTTCAATTTTTTGAAAACAAGTGAAAACCTGTAAATAAAACAGAACACGAATCAATAATAAACTAAAGAAAAGAGAAACTAATAAGAGATGAGGACGAACTTGTAAATGTGTACCTGGAAGGAAATTGTCTGCAGATTTTACCTTATGCATCTTCAAATTCTTCCTTTGATTTATCAAAATTTTGACTTTGTTCAAAATCATTTCATCATTTATTCTAAATCTAAGTGTGCAATCAGCCTAAATAACATCTGTTTATTCATGTTCAGAAAATATAAACTTTACCAGAAATAAATATGAAACTATGCTCCCCTTTTGAATTGAAACAACAATTTATTACCTCTGCTTATTCTGAATAACTTGAGAAGAATCTGTATTGTTATAGTGACTGTTCAATAATGCCTTTAGTAAATGAATATGATGTGTATTGCAACATTAGATAATAAACTTAAAGGTCCAAATGGGATAATGCCACAAATTGTGGAAAAATGTCAAAACAGATTTGTATGTGTGCACACAACAAAATGAGCATCCTTAAGGTCAGGTTAGCAAATTTCAAGGAAGATAATATGAACTTCATATGATTATCATGAAAGGTTAGACTGACTAATAATGATTGAGTCAGAATCAAGCTTATCATAGACAGTCATATATTTCATGAGATCATGAGATCATGAAGCTTTTATATCCTCAAAACCTTTATCATATAAGTTTCGAAAGAAAATCTTAAAAGGAAATCCTGAAATGAAGAAAAGTGGCTTTGAGGCGATTGATGCCAAGTGCAATCTTAATTGAATTTAATCAAGACATTATTCAAAATAGGCAAAGTAGAGGTATTGTTGCAAGAAATTTTAAAAGGAAAGCAAGAATTAAAACTTTCTGATAAGGAGAAAATGTTTCAGTGAACATGCATGAGAAGGCTGATTGCTTTGTTTTATTTTTTAATCTACAAAATTGTTAAAAACAAACTAACTAAATTAATTCTACTCCTATTCTAACCATATACATGGAAATGACTAGGTATATTCATATTTCCAGTGTAACCATTCTCTCATTTTTATTCCCGCATATATGTACAGTTCAAATTTTAGTAATAAAAATACAAATCTAACTAAACTAAGGAAAATAAATATAAAATGAGAATGTACAGTTATTGTTAGCAACTTAATTAAAACCTCTTTCTCTTGAAATTTCCTTTCCAATTAAATACCAATTGGATCATAGAAATCTGGATGGATTTCTATTAATTATTGAGCAATGTTCAAGGTGAGAGATAACATCCCAGATTGTGAAGATGAGCTTTTAAATTCAAAGGCCTTGAAAGAATTGTTAGTATTATGTACAAATGTTAAATCATTGAAAATTTTCCTTGAAGGAAAAATTTCCAAATAATTTTCAAATGAGTCAATGAAAAATGAATGGAAATCTGTTAAATACAATTGAAAATTATTAATTGAATTAAAATGCTGGCCAGATTGTAAAAATACATTCTCTTGTTGACATTGCCTTTGAAAAAATATAAGCTTTTGATGAAATATTAGCATTGATTGAAATTGAAATATTAATGTCTCATGATTATAATATGAAACTTCGATTTCCCAATCAGGCAATGCATCAATTGAGTGTTCAATATGCCAGTGAAAAGTGTGAAAATTTTGCAAAATAAAATTAGAAAATAAATCTAAATTTAAACAAAATAACTGTGAAAGAAAAACTAAAATCAAATCACTATTTTTACAACTAATGTTACAGCACAATTGGGATTGTTTTGAAATGATTTCTTTTTCACAAGGATTGGCCAAAATTATGGAATTTGAGTCATTTCGAATTTCAACTTGTGAACTAGAAAACAAATTATGATTATGAGTAGGAATGAGAGCTTGATTATGATATAAATCATAGATTGGAATGTTTTCTTGAATGGTGAAATCATGAAGATAATTTGTTACTCTAAAATGAGGATAGGTTGGAATAATTTCTAAATTGAAGCGTTCCTCATTCACAAATGTTATTTGAATTTTCTCATTAGGATTCTCTTGAGAGGAATAGAAATCAATATCCTCAATATCAGAGAAATTATCATAAATGACTTCACAAAATTCCCTAGAGTTCCCTTCAATCTCACCCAATATATCTAAACAAGGAGGAATAAAAATTTCATGCTCATTAATGGTAAAAGAATGATCAACAATTTTTTCTTTATCTTGATAAAAATTTATTGGTAATTCATTTAAATCATCCTCTTTAATTTCTGAAATATCATTAATACCAAGAGGGGAAAACTTACCATCATTAAAAATATCAGGATAGAGGGAAAAATGTGAACTAAAACAATGCATTTAAAAATGTCTCTGTTTGAGAACTCTTGTGCATTATGTTCATTGTAAATTTCAGATTGCAGATCATTCCTTTGTGTGTTCATGCTTTCTTGAAGAACGCTTCTTTGTTGCTCTGATTTCGGCATTTGCTCGTTATGGAAAAATTCAGAAATTTGTACAGCAGTTTGCATGCTATTATTTACCTTGATTGCTGCTTGTACTTGCTGATTTGCGATCTGATTTTCTGAATTGACCGCAGAGTAATTTTCAGATTCCAATGCAGCTCTTTCTCCAAAATTGTTGTTGTTATCTTCTTGCATTTGATTAGAAATATCTTCTAAGCTTTGTGAAACCTCTTCATCACAATTTATTTGCACATCCAAATTGGGATTCTCATTTATATTGGAAGGGGATGGAACAAAGCTTGAATTAATTTCATATGGATTGGGAATGGTTGGAAGAGAACAAATATATTCAAACCAATCTAATGATTCTTCTTCCGTAGGTTTATCTTCGTCTTTAAATCTTAATCAATTCAAATGAAATCGAATATTAAAATCATTAACAGACTCATTTTCAAACCTTCGTAGATATTCAATTTCTTCACATACTTGTTCATAATCGTAGCCATCAAATTTAGAAATGAAAATTGTAACAAATTGATCCCAGTTGTGAATTGAGGCAACTGGAAGAGTTCTACACCAGTTTCTGGCTTTTGTAGCAAATGTGAGAGTAAAAATTCTGCATAAGATGCCTTCATCAATTCCTTGAAAATCATAATTTGAAACGTTTTGAATAAATTGAAGGACATGATTAAAAGCAGAAAAATTTCTCTTACCATTAAACTTTACCTGAGACAAGAGTCTTACCACTTCAGGTGGAGTATTGGAGGATGCATGTCCATGGATGCAACTCCAAATTGGAAGCTTAAGAGGAGTCATCACAATAATTAAAATTGAAAATACTCCAATAAAATCTCAGGCCCTCCTTCTAGCGCCAAAAATGTTGATGCCTCGAAAATCGCTGCAGCAACAATGGGGGATAACCACCCGGTCCGGACCTTAAAGCAGCTCCTTTTCCGTTTGGTGTGGTGGGTCCGACTAGTTTAACTAGGTCCAGTTACCTTCTCCCTATAGTTATTGATTTATGATGTATCTTTCACTACCAATAGTTAGGGATATCATATCACTTCGTCTTGTTGATCAGGCAAGAGAATGACCCTTAAGCTGATTTGGGTTCAGCCAAGCCACAACTAAAGTTTTGCCTCTTTGAGGAGAGGACTTAAAAGAATATAGAAATTACTCTAAATGCAAACTTATTCTATAATGCAAGTAAAAGAAACTAATCTAAATCCTATCTTAATTAGGCAGATATAGATCTAACCCAACTAAGAGCAAGATAATTAAAGTATTGGGATTTAAATATGTCTTGTTTATAATGAATCTCTAGTTAATGAAGTAGTTCAGCTAACTGATATTATGGATATCAAAACACATCCTATTGAGACCTTTTAACTGAAATAATAAACCAACAACACTTAGGAAATAGTTCACATAAATGATATTGATTATCAAATCAGTAAATCCAATAATTAAACAATAATATGTGGAAATAGTTCACAACATATTACTATTCAATAAATCAGTTTTAATAAGACAGATTTCTGAGTAAATAGTTACTCAGAACTCAGGATTTATTCCATAAGAACAGAGATACATAATAACAGCATTGAGACAAATTACCCATTTTTATAAGAAGAGCTTCGGCGTAAATCACATGAAAAAGACCTTTGTCGACGCGTTTCGAACCAACTAGTGTGGTTCATCGTCAGGACAAGTTGAAGAATCATATCTGGCCTAGCATGTTTAAATAGACTGTGCAGAGACTCCAACGACTACATAAACGCTAATTACCGGCTAATTTGGACTCTAAGGCCAGGTCTAAATTATATTAGTAAATTTAGTATTATATTTATTTTAATAATCTTAAGATTAATAATATATTACTCTAAATCTATAAATAAGTAAAATTAGGTACAGTTGGTACATGAGAGAATAACTAAAAATTTTCTAAATGTTATTAAAATTATACAAATGTTTTATTTACTAATATCCATTCTTAGTCAAATTAATAAAGGTAATTGGTTGTTAGGATAGAAGTAAATGAGTACTAATATTATGAGGATACCAATAATTATATTATTTTAATGGTAAGATTCAAGCCTTAAGTACCCATTTGTTAATTATTTACTAATTATATAGTATATATATATAATTAATAATCATGAAGTGTTTTAAAAAATATTAAGTTAATTTTAACTAATTTATTAGTTAATAATATAAATCTCTAGTATTGTTTAATTAACCTAATTCAAGTAGTTTTATTAAAATATATATATATATATTACTTTATTTAGCATATTAATAAAATAGTTTAAAGATAGGAGAAAGGAGAGAAATCTAGACCTATCATACTTTATTATCGATAATTAGAGAGATGATTAGATAGCTTAGAACATAAATAAATAAATGACAGATTAGTAATAATACTAAAACTATAAATATAAATGTAAGTAAAATAAATAGAATTAGAACCAAGAATAAATAGTTACTAACTACGCAATAATAATAACCTTATGAATGCATTAACTAATTAAATAATGCAAAAACCATACAACTATATCAAATCAAATAACTGAAATTATAAATTATAATATTATATATATATATTTTTGTTGCTTATAAATATTTAAATGAAAATTGCATAATAAGAAGAATGATAATCGTAATGATAATACTCATAAACAAATAAAGGAGAATGAACGGTCGCTCGTTATCTATAAATAAATTTATATAATAGAGGAGATTCTACTATACGAACAGAAAGAAAATAACCAAGAAGAACGACAAAGAGACACAGGAGGCGAAGAATAAGAGAAATTCTAAAGGAAACACTAAGAAGACAGGGCGGGGATCCAACACCTACTAACCTTCCAGCCATCATCTTTGTTGAGATTGTTAGGCCTCTTTTCAATTTCTATAGCTTCCCTTAACTTACGATGATGGAACTGAGCCACCTTGGCAATAACCTTGGCCTCCTCAATACAGACATGATGCCTGGTCTTGTCCGCATGTTCTGCTAAGGTTGAAGTGCACAAATATGAATAAAATGACACATTCTTGTTACCATAAAAATAAAACTGATATTTGAAGCAGTAGTATTAAAAATACCAATTTATTGCATCCATTTCTCTGATCTTGGTCTCCAACAGTCCTTTACATTGCTTGAACTTTTGCCTTCAAAACTAAAGCCATAATAGTGCAAACTCTGCCCCTCATACACAAAGGAAAAATACTCAATAATCCCTAGATCTGAGATTTTCTCTCCTCTCTCCTACAACTCTAAGTTCCTATTACAGTAGTGCTTTTAGAAGTCTAGAATTTTGAATTAGTGACCGGAGAATCCACAGTATTAACATTTTTATACCAACGTTTCAAATCCCTAATGGGATCCATCATCAGGATTTTAGAATGATGATAAAAGAAGAGCAACTTAGGGATATAAATAATAATGAGGAAAACTTTTTAGGGCAACCACACACTGTCGGCTTGGACAAATAATTTTATTTTATTTTATTTAATTTAAAAAAAAAAATAATTTATTTAAAAGTAAAAAAAAATTAAAATTAAATTAAATTAAATTATTTGTCCAAGCCGACAGTGTGTGGTTGCCCTAAAAATTTTTCCTCATTATTATTTATATCCCTAAGTTGCTCTTCTTTTATCATCATTCTAAAATCCTGATGATGGATCCCATTTGGGATTTGAAACATTGGTATAAAAATGTTAATATTGTGGATTCTCCAGTCACTAATTCAAAAGATGAAAATCACAGATCTCTTAAATCCAAAGTCTAGAATTGCAGAGGAGAGCAGCCCCTTATTCATTCTGCAATCTGTTATTTATAATATTTGTGAAGGAATTCTTGAGAGAAGAGAAATATGTTAAATCTAATGTTACTTGCTCAAAATTCTGATTTTCAATTGCTGGAGCATTCTCATTGATTGAGATCCTTTTTTCCATATTTCTTCCACTGTTTTCCTGCAAAAAGAAATCAAAATAAATTAAGATGCAATCAAAATCTCATTTCTGGCAATTAAATCAAATCCAATCAAATTCTATTTAAATAAATAATTGAAAATAAAATATAAGCTCTCTATTGATGTTTGGGGTGGTTTAATTGGCCAAAGATATTATTAACCAATTGATTTGCAATTAGAAGAGGTTTTGGACAAATGAAAATGAAGAATATAACTCAGAAAATTGATTTTGTTTTAGAAATTCGGAGCTTGATCTTCTGCATGATTTTCGACCCAATAAATGACCAAATCTGTTAGTGAAACCTCCTCAGAAAAGTTTTCCTTGATTTTATCTTTCCAACAAGCTGTCCTGGGCCTCATTTGGCCAAGTAAAACTCAATCTATGAGCTTCCAAAGTTGATGGATCAAATCGGGCATAAATCTGGAAATTCTGTAACTGGGCTAAAAATCAAAATTAAAAATTAAAAATTTAACCCTAAATTAGAATTTTAATTTAATTATTAATTATGAATTTAAACTAATTAATTAATAACTATGTATTAATTAATATCTAATTAACTAAAATATTAACTATTATAAACTAATTAAATATAATAATACTTTAATTTTATTTAATTTAATTAATTAATTTAAAATTTATTATTTAAATATTAAATTTTTAAAATAAAAAATAAAAAATTTAAATAAAAACAAACTACCTCATACTACCTTTATTCACTACATACCTATTCCATATTACTCATGCGTACGAGTAAATTTATTAAACTATACTAACCCAAAACAAGTTAATGCCTCATCCCCTTTTCACAGTCGGCATATCGACGTCAAGAGGGCTTATCGGGGTCTTAAGAAATGTGCTCATTTAAAAGTCCCGATGCGATAAACAATTTATCTCCGATGTAATGTAAAAAAAAACTTTTGTTTAATCGGTGATCGGCATCGGGAGGGGGAGGTGTCAGAGGTTCATTAAACTTGTCACATATGAAACCTCCGATGCGATCAAAGCCTCCGATGCGATCGAAAGAATTTTTATTATATATATTTTTATATTTTTATGTATTAAATTTTATTTAATTAAATTAATTATATATTAATTAATTTAAAATTTAACATTAAATATCAATTCTAATTTTGGTTTTATTTTATGAATTTTAGTTTCTAAACTACAGCGACTTGGAAAATAAATAAATAAATGGAAAAAATAAACTACAGCCATTTGGATATTATGGGTTTTTTAAGATTAGTAATTGATTTGGAAATTGGAGTAAATTTCTTAAAATCCCGATAATTCATGATTTGGCTGTATAAGTAAAAATGGAAAAATGTTAGTAAAAACTCGCTATGCATTAATATTTAAAATGAATGCATTATTAAACTAATTTATTTACAAAATGCAATATTGTACATTTTATGCATTTTTAACCCAGGCTATGTAAATAATCAAACTTTCAAAGGAGTGCCATTTTCAAACCAGTTGACCAAATGAGGCGAAACAAGCGTAAATGGGAAGCTTATAAAAAATCGATTCTAACAAAGCAATCAAAACAAGAATCCAAAGAAAATAAAAAATTAACAAAAGTGTAGGGCAATCAACTAAATAAAAATCCAAAAAGACGTTTCGCCAAAATTTTTATAGAAAGGGTCCCCATTATTTGAGTTGAGCAAGTCAATAATGGGGGGGTTGTGTTTTCACCACAACACAGAGGTAGACCCCGGCAAGCTAACATCAGCAAGGAAGGGAACCAGCCTCAGGGAAGGCGAAAAAGGGGGAAGAAATCTATCCGCAGTGCGGTGCATGAAGCAGAATAGGCGTACAATCTAGAGACAGATGAGGACATACGGAAAATCATTGGTGTTATGGAAGACAGAGTCTTGGAGGAATCGTCTAACCCGGAGATGGAAGAATGGACAACCCAGCTGCCTGACCCAGGCAACACCAGAGGCAGATTAACCCTTTACCGTCGAGCTCTTCACACGTACTGGGTACTGAAGCATCTCCTGGCCAAGGCCATGGAGCAAGTAGCGGCAGAGATGGTGGAAATGGCTCAGGAAGTGTCGGCAGGGAAGAAGGAGGTGGCGAACTTTGAAGGGACGCTGCGTCAACAGAACGAACAAATTAAGGAGATTCGGGAGATGCTGAAGGAGCTGGTGAAGACCAAAGACAGCAATGAAACCAAAAGGGGAAGCGCGGGGAATTAAGAGGCTTGTTAACCGTCTTTTTTGAATTTAGATGCTAATGCTCTGTTTTTTGGAAATTAGTTTGTGTGTCACATCAGTAGTAGTAAAGATAGGTATTTTAGAAGATCTTTGAAAGAACAGTCTTTGGAAACATTTGGAGTAAAAAGGTTTAATGTCTTGCAAGTTTTTAATGACAGTATGTAGAACGAGAAACAGTAGTGAATGTTTGATGAAGAGGAACCAACAGATCCGGTTTCCCATTTGGACGGATTGAGGTTTCTAAGTTTGTATTTTCAAATTTGATGTAGATAATAGAAATGCAGTAGTTTACAAAAAAAAAAAAAAAAAAAAATGTAGTAGTTGACAAATTTTCAAAAATGGCACTTTTTATTCCATGTTATAAAACCAATGATGCTACTCACATTGCTAATTTGATTTTTAAGGAGATTGTAAGGTTGCACGGGTTACTTAAGAGCATTGTTTCAAACAGAGATACCATATTTGTTGGACATTTCTAGAGGACCTTGAGGAAGAAACTTGGTACTAAACTGAGTTTCAGTTCTACCTATCATCCTCAGATTGATGGGCAGACTGAAGTTGTAAACAGAAGCTTGGGTAATCTTCTGAGAAGTCTTGCAGGTGAACATCCAAAACAATGGGATCAAGTTTTGGCACAGGCTGAATGTGCTTATAATGATTCTCCTAACAGGAGTACTAGGCAGAGTCCATTCTATATAGTTTATGGAATGCACCCAAGAGGAGTGTCTGAATTAAGAGATTTGGGTAAAGCTGAAACGAGGAGTGTTGAAGGAGAATATTTTGCTTCAGAGATTCAAGCAATACATGAACAGATAAAACAACAGTTACAGGACAGTAACATCAAGTACAAGAGCAGAGAAGATTTGAAGAAGAGAGAAGTTAATTTTGAAGTTAGAGATTTGGTTTTGGCACACCTGAGGAAGGAAAAATTTCCAAAAATGGAGTATAACAAGTTAAAATTTAAGAAAATTGGACCATGCAGAGCCTTGAGGAAATTTTCTTCAAATGCATATGAAATTGAATTACCCCCTGGTATTGGAATATCTCTAATTTTCAATGTTGCTGATTTGTATAGGTATGAAAAGGGAAATGAAGATGACACAACAGAGGAGTAGGAGGAACAAGAGGTGGATTGGGTAAAACAGTTACCTACAGCAAAGGCATTGCAGCCAAAGAAGATATTGGATAAGGGAGTGTTTAAGAAGAGAAGGGACAAGAGTATTTTCAGTCTTTGGTCAACTGGAAAGATCAACCAATTGTTGATGCTACCTGGGTGACAGATTCCATGCTACAGAAGTTGGGCAGTTCTGTAGAAGTGCTCATGGATAGGAGCCCATGAAGAATTTTGTCCTCAGGAGTCTGATGCAGCAGCATGAGCCTTGAAGACAAAAGGCTTCGTTTTTATTCCAAAAATCCAAAAAACGTTTACAAGCAAAGGATGGGATCCTTTAGCTGTCACTTTACAAAGTTTTTTTATAGGATTAGAGTTATAATTCAGAGATTTGAGTGATTTTATAATTAGTTCAATTATTTTAGACTTAGTTGAGATTCTTGAGGAGAATATCATGTAGAATAGATATTGTCTAGTATTAGACATATTCGATCCATTGATTGAGGATCTGATTGTTTGTATGTACTAGTATTTATGTAAGTTTTGAACTACTGTTAGAGGATTTGGTTGGATTTGGCTGTGGATAATTAGACTGTAAAAATTGAAATATCTTTGTGTATGTATGTATTCTGCGTATGAATGGTCAATCCTGAAGGTTTGCATTCCTTCGAAATATCTCTGAGTGTGTTGTTTCTAGTTCAGCCCTTTATAATTAGATTATGTATAATCTTGGATTATCACATTAAAAATTTTATTTATGTGTATTGATATAGCCGAGATATTTTAAAAATAAGTATAACTTAAACACAGTCTAAACATGGTGGAAGGCAAATCCTTGGCGGAATGGGAAAAACCTCGACAAAATTCGTGAGAAACCTTAGGAAATGACTTGAACTGCTTGATCGACAAGCACAAATCTAATGGTGATCGTGTGCTCACAAACGCAAACATTAATCTAGAAAATGGATGCGAGAAATTATTTAACTGAGTTAATAGCTCAGTTGATCGGGACCGTCCGATTGGAGGAGGTCGATCTGACAGCAATCGTGTGGTTAACATGCACGGGGTTTAATTTGGAAATCAGAAGCGATATTGTATGAATTTTGATTTAATCCTTTGAAGTCCAGATTGATCATAGTCGTTTGCTATGAAGTGACGAGATCTGACATATATCACTTCCAAATAAGCACGCGAGTTAATTCAGATTTCAGACCCAAGAAGTTATAAACTGTAGTTTTGTTTTCCTTTCGGTTCCGTGGGAAGGTAAAGATTTGTGGAAAAGGCGGACGTGAGAAGTTTATGAATGAAAATGTTATTTCCTTTCAGTTCCGTGGTAATTGAAGTTCTACCATATTTCGAGTAATTTTAACAATTCTGTTGATTTTAGTAGAATAACTACATTTGGAGGCAGATGACTGAAAATCCAAAGGAAATCCGAGAAGAACTTCCACCTACACTTGAAGAGATTGTTTCTAGATTTGAATGATTATCCCTTACACCTGCAACCAGACCACCATCTTAGAAGAGGAAGACTTTCTTGAAGAAATCACTAAACTCCAAATTCGTTTACAAGAAAAGAATATGATCATTGATACATTAATACACCAACTCACTGAAAGAGAAAAACAAAATGAAAATCTAGAATGTGAAATTGTGGGTCTAAGAAAAGAACTTGGGAAGACAAAATCTCTTAATCTTAGATTTTCTAAAGGATTTAAAACTTTAAATGAAATCATCAAAGTTCAATGTTCTCCTCTGATAAAGACAGGTCTTGGATATACTGAAGAATCACCTCAATCAGAAAATTCGTTAGCCTCCACCAGAAGCCATCTTGATGCAACAAAGACCAATGAACAATATGTCAATCATCAGCAAAGGCCTAAAATTACTCACCAGGCAAATTCTACCCAATTTACTCCAAGGATGAATATTAGTAGAAGCTTCAACCAACAGTTAAACAATGCCAAAACATTCTATGATCACATAAACTTCTTTAATGGGCAATGTTTTTCATGTCATAACTTTGGGCATAATGTTGCTCAATGTGTTTCTTACAAAACCATAATGACTAGAGAAGCATGAAATCAAAGGAGTGTAACAAGATCAGGAAAAGTTCCTATAATAACTTTTATCCTCTTGAAAATGAAGTAGAATTCTATTTGTAACAACTTTCGTCATGAAGAATCTGAATGTAGGAGAAATTTTCAGCCATCACTTCAGAAGGAGAAAACATCATTAAATCTCAATATATGGAGAAAGAAGGAATCTCAATCAGAAAGATGTGGCATAGCTCTATATGCAAAAGGACAAGAAAATCAGTGGTACATCGTGTTAGGTTCCTATACCAATAGGAGTCATAATTTTTGAATGGCTAAGATTAAACCTGTAATATGTACATACCTTTGCTTTCTGCAAATGTTTTCCATGTTCAAAAAAAATTTAAAAATAAAAATAAAAAATGTAGAGAGGGTATGTCCTAAAAGAAAAATCAAAGGACAAAAAGAATGAAAAAGGTCAAAAATATGAAAAACGAACCCCAAAAATGAAAAAGACCATGAAAGTGTGCACGTCCAAATGCCACTACTATTTACTTTTTTGCATAATAATGATTGTGTGCAGCTTGTTACCTTTGTCACAATCCATGGTAGCTAAACAGTTTAATCTTGGTAGGTAAGTAGATAGGTAGAGAAAATAAAAGGAGCTCAACAATTTAATATGAGCCCTTGGATGTAATAATGATAGATTTAGATAGATTTCTATTGTAAAAGAAAACAAAATGTTTTGACGAGGGTTTGCCAGCTTAAGTGCACCCTAATAAAGAGTAGAAAAAATGGTAGGATGAGTAGGTGGGTAAGTAGTTGTATGGTTGCAGAATTATGATGAATGATTAGCTAAGATCATATCATTTACTTTCATCAACAAGTTGCTAAAGTATGGAGGATAATTGAACATTTACACAAAGTCAAGTGATTAATTTCCCCATTCATTTTACCTTTAATTTTACTAATTTCCCATAAGCAAAGTCAAAAGTACCTAAAACCCTAAGTTAAAGGGTCTTAGAGCATTTCCCTGACTTCTGGAGGGACCGAACCCTCAGCCCAATAACTTATAGGGTCTAAGTACTAAAAGCCCCCTTACCATCATTCATCCCCCTCAAATCATTCATTTTCCCCTAACAAGTCCCTTTTCCTAAGGTGAAACCACAATTTACCTAGGGAAAATAAATAATTGTACATAAAACCATTTTTTTCTACAAAAAACCCCACAAAAAGCATTTAGCCTAAGTTATAATGTGTAAATGTGAATATGTAAATAAATGTCAAACACATTATTCTTAGTGCAAAAATCACTTTTCTGCTTTCATTTCATATTAACCTTTAATTTTATTAACTAACTCCCGAAGAATACCCCTTTCCCTTGTGTTTTATTAAAAATCCCATATGGTAATATCCCACCCCAAGGTTTGAAACATAAGCCTTATTAATAAACTAATTAAATGGATTAATTAGTCAATCAGTGACTAATTAAGAGCCATAGCCCTCCGCTAAACATAAAATGGTTAATTAATCAAACAGTGATGAATTAATAACCTGTTCCACCAATCAAATTGCCCACGACATCATTAAGCCTCCCGAATCCACAGTTAATATCCCATCGGGCCCCTCCATTAACTCCCCGACCAAATCACTGCCCGACCACCATGCAATTTGACCCCTTCAGATCCGATGGTCAATGCTCATATCGGGCGACCTCCAAAAGCCAAGCTTTACCTACCCAATGTGAGCGGTTTCACCTTTCACCCCATCGCTACGTGGCACCTGATGAATGGCATCGGGTGGCCTCCCCCCAAAACCACTTATCCCGAAAAGCAATGCAATGGATTCTGCTTACCGCCTTCCGCTACATGCCAAAAAAGTCACATCCCCCAATTGGCGCCAACTGTCTTTTTCCAATGTAGCCACCAATAACATTGACTTTACACATAAAACCAAAAAACTCATTGTTTTTCATTTTTTATAATGAAAAGAACATTTTGACTCCATGCAAAGCATAGAGTATGTTCAACTACCAACTTGCTACCAGCCATCAACTTTCCAAAGCCGCTGAACTCCAAACTACCATTGCAGACCCGTGCACTTCCTGCAAATAGTGTGTTATCTCAAAATCAAGTCCTGATAGGCTACTGGTCAGGTTGACTCTAAGTAACTATTTCAAACCAAGCTTTTGACTAAGGCTTAGCCTCCTTAGCCTGAGAGGGCTCTCTCAAAAGGGTTATTGATTTTGATTTATGATAAGAGGGCTAAGTCTTGTGGTGTAACAACATAGACAAATATAATGGCTGGATAAACATTTCATAAGTTCCCATTGGGCCTATGGAGTCAATCATACTGCAGTAAACAATGACACTACCTTTGCATAGAAGTCAGGGCACTTAGCATTTAAATGTTCAGAATACAACTTACATAAAACCACAGTTCACACATGC
>APFE030281245.1:271561-285025 GCA_000404065.3 Pinus taeda | reverse complement strand
TTCTCCCAATTAGTTTTTTAGTTGGGAAATAGTTGGGCCATGGGCACTAGGAGGTAATCAATAGGTAAAACCCGTGACCTCTACCCTCAATTAAGGAAATTTAATTTTTTAAAGTGTTTTAACACATATACATGGGTTGGGTATTGACTAGCCTGCATGTACACGCTTTTATCTCAGGGCAAAGTAGCGTACAGGGAATAACACACTGTTTTTAAAATATTTGGACCAAGTCTGGAATGAGGGGTTGCCCTAGGCCATAAACCAAGCATCACAAATACCAAGGGTGGTAAATGGTGCTATAACACTTGCATATCCAATGTAAATTCCATAGCAATCTATTCACTAAAACCCTGCAACTTCTCAAATTAGACTAGCCAGCTTGCATTCCTAAATATTTCTAGGGCTTTTGGATGGTGTAGAAGCGCATCAATGGAGTTTGGTTCATGACGTATTGAAGCTCCTCCCATGGCTATTTTAGAGACTGTTACTGCTTAGAATTTCTTAGAGACTGTTAAATGGCGACACTTGGTCAATATAAACACTTGGGTAGAGAATATTAGAAGAATGAAATTTGACAATGGGTAGGGAATAATTAAGGTTACCATTTCAATGAATTCAAGCTTTCAATCATAAATGACAACTACTAGGAATGATTTCCAAGAAGTCACATTGATTTTCAGAAATGAAAGCAACATTAATGGCGACAATGGGTAATTACTGATTTAGGATAAGTATATTGTGCATCCGCCAAATGGTAATTGTTGAATTTGGCTATAGTCATCGTGTATCATACAATACATACCACACATTCCTCCCTCCAACTTAATTACAAAATCCATCCTTGACATGCGTAACAAAAAAATTCATATCCAATGCCATAACAAGGAGAAAAATATGATGTTACAAAGGAAGCTAAAAATGAAGCTACAATGGAAGCTAAAAAGGAAGCTAAAATGGATGCTAAAATCAATGTCGTAACTAGGAGAAAAATAGGACGTTACATAGGAAGTTATATGTGAAGGTATAATAGCAGCTAAAGAAGAGGCTAAATTGGGAGCTTTAGTCAGCTCTAAATTTGATGATATTTAGTGCTGACTACCTATGATCAGCGTAAAAAATGCCAAAATTAGTGGCATCTCAATAAATAATGCAAATTTTTTCAAAAGGGAGGAGAAAAATAGACAAACAATTAGTGGAAGTAAAGAATGGAACTAAAGAGGAAGCTAATCACAGGGATTTGTTGTAGTGCACATGTATGACACATGTCATCCAGATTCAACACTTTTGGCCTTCCAACCATGTAAATATGAGATACAAGTGGCAATACCCATATCAATGATTACCGCATGTCAAAGGAAAGGTTAGCAATTGCCATATGTTAGAAGAAACATTAGCATCAACCACGTTTTAGATAATGATTGGGTGTCAAAAATTAAGGTGGCATGCTGAGTTGTCATGTTGACATATTAGCATATAAATATTTTATGAGGATTGTAGTTATATAAAATCTTAAATATCCCAGTATTTCAGTATACATGTCAAAAATTTCCACATTTCAAAGGACACATAAACATATGCCAAATTTCATATAATAATATTGTCAAATAATGAGGTGGCATGCTAATATCGCATATCAACATATCCAATTTTGGTTGAAATGGACATATTGGCATATTAGGATATCAATATATCAAGATACTAGAACAACAAAGAGTTGGAAATGCAGCTTCTTATAAAATTTTTGATATGGCAAGGCTCTGGTATGATGAAATGTCAATAAATATGGATCAATGATGGAGTGGAATATATACAATGGATACCACATGTTAACCATGTGGCTTGTATGGATGTTGATGTGCCCCTTAAGGGGTTTTCTTTAAATGGGAATAAATTTATGTCTAAAGCTCATAATGAGATGAAATTTATATAATTGGAAAGATCTCGATGAGTAGAAGATGGTGGCAATGTTAGAAAAGTGATTTTATGTGAAAAATAAAGAGAAAACTTGATAAATCCTTCTTCATAATTAGCCTTGAAGGTCGATCCTAGTTATGCCTCACATCCCTAATATAACATTAGAGGGTTGAATGTGTTACAGTAGGGGTCATATTGACAACCTATATAGTTTAAAATTCCGAGATGGGAAATTATGCACTAGAACCATCATAATTAGAGAGGAGTGACAAGTGATAGAATGAGAAAAGGTTGAGGTTAAATCTTCAATAATAATATCTATCTACCTTTTGGAAAAATAAATAGACTAGTAGAATAATGAGTGAAAACCTAACATGAAATGTAAAAAGGAATGATGTTGTAAATTCTACAACAAGACCATGAGAAGCATTATGCAAAAATTGAAAAAAGATAGTGAGATTCGACTAGTAGAGTGCATAAGTGATTGATTTATTCTTGTTATTTCATGAGTAGATTAATGATATATTGAGATTTCATATGATAAACTTATCACATTTGTGCCATTGGCATTGAAATAAGTTATTTCCAAAGAACAACAAGAATATAAACCAACCTTTTCTTGATGATGATGTTAATAGTGGTTCTAAGTGCTTCAAATTATGACTAAAGAGAGGATTTGATAAGCCCAAAAGTGAAGGGGAAGTATCCCTAGTCCAACTTGAAGAAGGTTGCATCTACGGTAAAATAGATCAAGTGGTATTAGGTTGACAACATGGGTCAATCTTTCTAAGGATAAACAATGATAATTACCAAGTGGTGGATATATGTGACAAAATACAAACGAGACAATCTACTAGGCACTTTCCTATATTACAATCGAAACAAGATAAGAGGAAGGGGACCTACCTCACTCTGATGTTATAATGCACTCCTTTGTTGAATATCTTGATCACTTGCTCCTCAGGTTCAGTCCTTACAACTCATAACGTTTGAATACCTACATGTCAAGAGGCCAAAGACACAACAAAGCATAAAAGTGCACGAGCATAATCAAATGTAATCCACTCAACAGATCAAGGAGCATTGAGATAAATGAAGCATTGACACAAGAATTTTTGGAAAGTGAACCAGCAGTTGTATATATTAACAAACAAAAGAGGAAGCATACAACACAGGACTTGATGTTAGTAGCCCTCCTTGAGTGAAAGTCCAAGTCCAAGCTCAAGCTCTCCAAGCACTCCTTTAAGCCAAAGTAAATAGCATGTAGGCACTATCTTAGCATAAGGGTGCAAAGAATCAGAGACCAACCATTTGGGAATGTAGGGGAATGAATATATAGGTAGGGAGAGGGAGTTAGGATCTCACCAAAGATAGGGAAAGGTCCTCATCTCAAGGAGGAAGCTCATAGGGATAAGATTAAAGGGTAATATTGGGAGAATTCAAACACGTCCACAACGAACATCATCCATGTCGTTGTTCTGGAAGCCTCTAGATCACGAAGCTTCTACTCCTCTTTGAGAAAACTTTCCTTTTAGGTATTAGTGTAAGTATCTAGGCCAAAGTCACGATGACAACATGAGGCTCATATGGTGCAACCTTCCATCAGCATGAGGTTTTGAGCTCATTTTTTTTAGGAAAATCTCAAGGTAACTTTTCATTAGTTCTTCAGGGAGGATCTGTACAACATATTAGGATGAGTACATTGCATAGTTGTCAAGTTTTTGGCACTCTAGGGTATGACATAGGGAAGTGCAGGAGGTGTGACAATATATCACTAGGGATTAACCATCCCTTTGTGCAAGTGGATTAAGAATGATAAACTAATTAAACAATGAAAATCTAATATTTACATGTTATTGGGTATAGAAGTCTTTGATAAACAAAAGATATGAAGTGATGTAAGAACCATGACTCATGATAAAAATATATACAAGGTCAAGAATATAAATTTTTTATAAGAGTAGGGAAATTCACCAACTTTAACTATGAGGGGAAACATGTGCCCAAAGGTTGTGGCTCTACATAATGGAGACCTACTTGAAAGTTAGCAATTTATTTAGATGAGGAAACATATGAAGGCATTAGCATATGATTGAAAGAGGGACTACACCTACATGGTAAATTTTCAACTTTCTTGTTAAAATAAGACGAAATGATTACTATAAAATAATTGGTATGTTGGTGAGAACATGGCACTCACAGTATTGATAATCTAGCTTCGACTGACAAGCATAACAAAAATAGGACACAGAGGGCTACCGCAGGTCTCAATTTCAGAACTGGGAGATTCGAAATTACAGAGTTACTGTTGTTTCAAGATTGAGCCCCTAAAATCAAGAAAAGGCGATATGAGGAAGTTTGATGGAAAGGATCCGGTAAATTGAATACTTCAGATGAAGCAATATTTTCATCTACATGAGGTGCAACTGTTACAAAAGGTACGTATTGCATCTTCATATTTAGAACCAGATCAATTTTTATGGTATAAAGGGCTTTGTTCTCGTAAATCACTTGTTACATGGTCAATTTTCACGGAGGAACTGATAGAACATTATGAGGATACAGAGAGAAACACCTTCTTTAGCCAATTGATAAATCTCAAACAAAAGTGTTCAATGGAAGAGCACATTGAGGACTTTCAAAAATTTAATATAATGGAAAATGATATTCCAGAGAAGCGAAGGATTGATGTCTCCATAGGGACTTTAAAGGATAACATTCAATATGAGGTTCGTCTTTAGGAACCTGATTCATTGAAGAATGCATTCAGGTTGGAAAGAAAAGTGGAAAGAAAATTATGGCAACAAGGAAGTCTACCCCTCACAACTATCAAGATGGAAGTGTTGTTTCTCCTAGCCTTCCACAACCTACAAGGTTGACACCACAACAATTAGAAGAAAAAAGAGAAAAAGGGCTTTGCTACAATTGTGATAACAAATACATTAAAGGTCATAAGTGTGTTGAGAAGAAATTATTTTACATTGAGTGTGAAGAGGAGGAAGAAAAGGATCAAGAAATGTCAAAAGAAGGGGATATACACTAGGAACCAACCCTAGAGAAAGAAGAAATGAATCCAACCATATATTGTAAAGCATTGACAAGAATTACTGCTCCTCAAACTATCAAGATAGAAGGACATATCAAGAAGAAAATTGTCCAAGAAATGAATCCGACCATATCTTGTAAAGCATTGGAAAGCATTACCACTCCTAAAACTCTCAAGATAGAAGGAAATATCAAGAAGAAAAAGGTTCAATATGTGAAAGATCACATCGAGAAGGAAGAAATGAATCCGACCATATCTTGTAATGCATTGGAAAGAATTACCACTCCTCAAACTATGAAGATAGAAGGACATATCAAGAAGAAAAATGTTCAAGAAGTGAAAGATCACATCAAACATCAAGAAATGAAGCCGACCATATCATGTAATGCATTTTAAGAAATTACCACTCCTCAAACTCTCAAGATAGAAGGACATATCAAGAAGAAAAAGATTCAAGTAGTGAAAGATGACATCGAGCATCAACAACACGTTCTCCAACTTTTAAAGGATAACGCCACTTTCGTGCAGAATCAAACGAAGCAACATGACGATCAACATCGCAGTTAAAGAATTTTTTATGGAGGAGATTGGGTATTTTTATGGATACATCTCAAGAGAGTTATTTATGAGAAGGAAATGTTGGCAATACTACCTGCACTTAAGAAATGGCGACCTTACCTAATGGGAAGACACTTCAAGGTAAAAATGGAACATGATAGCCTTAAATACTTTTTAGAACAAATATTATCTTTAGAAGAAAATAAAAAATGGGTCACAAATATGTTGGGTTATGACTTTGAAATCATCTACAAAAAAGGGAAGAAAAATGTTGTTGCAGATGCACTCTCAAGAAAGGATGAGGATGTGGAAGCATTATTTTGTGCTATTTCTATTATCCAACCAGGTTAGATAAACGAAGCAAGAGATGAATGGAAGAAGGATGAAGAAGTGTGGCCACTCATTCAAAAGTTGCAGAAGATCTCAGTCCAAACAATACTGCCAGAACTTGATGAGGAAGGAAAAATCATATTGGAACCTACGAAATCGATCAATTTTAGAGTATTTCACTAAGTGGAAGAACTTACCCGCTGAAGATTCCACATGGGAGGACAAGAATTTTATACAGAACCATCAAGAACTACTCAAGCATTGAGGGCAACACTTTTTGAAGGAGAGGGGCATGTTTGGTCTCTATACTACTAGTGTAACCCCTTATTGTTATTAGTACAACCCCATTATTATATTGTTGTGCCCATGTTGTCCCCATATTATTATTATTGTGCCCCATAGAAGCCCACTATTGTTATTATTGTGCCCTTACATTATTATTGTTATGTCGGCTTTGATTATATTATGACCCCTTAGACTCCTATATATAGAAAGCAGGTCTTGTCATTTTTATCATCTAAGAATTGTTCATTTGTGTAATGTAAAGGACATTGCCCCCTCGAAGAGGCTTATTTCTAAGGCGTTGATCTATCTTTTCTATCTTTTTGTGAGCTGGTTTCATAACAAAGACTCACCCTCCACATGTTGATCGTGGTCATCGAATCAAGGATCATAGCACAAAGATTCTACAACCACAAGCTTTATAAGTATGTTGATTCTTCACCATCCCAAGTAAGTTTTTCACCACTCAATACTGAAATGGATTATGTAATTATTACCAAAATATTCTTTATGTTTATCAATTAGTGGTTTTGAATTTTTGTAAGTAATTTATATATAATTATGCTTGAAATTTGAGCTATTATAACATATACAAAAATACATCAACATAACACTAAATAAAACACATTTCATACTTAATAGTTAAATAAGTAACCACATAATAGAATTATAACAATTTTTTTTTATAAATTTCGACAATTGGTTGCTAACATAGGACATTCCTCTTAACCTTAGGAAGTGTTATTCTAGGTCTCTTAGTAGTAGGTCATCCTCAAGATAGGGCTATGACACCACAAGGGAAAACTGTGGCTATAGTCTTAGTCCCCTCAAAAGAATCAACTAACGCTTTCGTTCCTCGACCAACCAACCATCTCAATTTCTTGCTCTATTTTCCCCTTCAATCCACACAACCCAAGAGGAGATCCCCCTTCTCCGCAACTAAAGTTCCTTAGGTTAACTCCCTATTCTAAAGCTCTTGTGTAGGTTAGTGAGGAATATGTTGGAGCAATATGGATGCTTCAGATCTCTACTATGGATTACTTACCAAGCTTGGGAAGTAGCTCCATTAAGTGAGAATGGATTTGTATCCATTATTCACCAAGGGAGACTGAAATGAGGGAGTGAAAAATATGGTTTCCTAGATCTCCTTTCCCAAAGCTAAGACCTTTGCATGCATGTAAATTGCCACTTGGCACAAGGAGAAATATTTTCCCAACTATTTGTCATAATTTCCTAAGGTTAATATTTTTTAAGGTTAAGATACTTTATAATATAATAAAAAATATTATTTTATGACTCCCTTAATAGTCTTAGAAACATTCACAGTCCATGTGAGAAAACGTGTTGTCCTTGGAAGGCTTAAATGTTAAGTAAAAGTCCCAAGATACATAAATGCAATGAACACCACTATCTCTAATAGTGGAGTGTTAAAGCCAGTACTTGCTCCCCAAGAGTACTAACTTTGTCTCTCTAATGCCTTATGGGAGAAGCCAAGGTTAAAAGTCCTTTGCATGAGAAATGATGATCTATTTATAACTTGAGGAATGACCTTTCACATCTTCATGGCTCTTGACTTTTTAACTTCTAGCGACCATACAACCTTTGGAATTCCAAATGACTTTTGGAATTACATACGACTTTTGATATTACATGTCTTTTGGAGTTCCATGGCTCTTTAGTTCATACATGACTCTTGGGCTTCCACTCATTTGTCTTTTACAATGATTACAATAACACATCATGACATACACTTCATCATACGATGAGGCGTGACATGTCACTTTACTTGATGACTAGGACTAATAATGACTAATGATGCGGTGCTTCTCTAGTGGTGACATGGCTGTTAGAAAATTATATATTACGGAGCAATGGAATACATAAAATATTGCAGAAATATAAACACAGAAAACGCACAAAACAAGAGAGACACAGATATACGTGGTTCACCCAGTTTGGGCTACGTCCACCTCGAACAGCCAGTCCTTCCTTTCTATTATCTAGCAAAATGAAGAGACACAACCTACAGCAAAGCCGCTGTAATATCCTCTGTCTTCTCTCACAGTCTCACCTCTCTGTTTCTCGCTCACACACTAAATACACATCTATCTCACAGCCTCAAATACAATGCCCTCATACAAAGAGAGGGGTTGCCTTCTAGGGCAAAAAACCCTAAACTAAACATAAGTTCTACCGTCAGATCATCCGTCTAATGAACGGCCCAGATTGACTAGAAATTACTATACTTTTACAAGGCAATTTTTACAGCTGTTTTTAGCTTCGGGGGCAGCCGCCCCCCCCTGGACCCCCCCTGCAACGAATATTTTATGGGCGGCGTTGCCGCCCCCATTTTGAACTGGGGTCCAATGTGGCGGTACTTTTGAATATAGAAGATAATCAGGCTCCACACCCAACAATGGCTGCCACTATATTTTCTCTTCACTCATATTTTGGTCATAATGCTTTCACCCTCTAAAGGATCTTCTATCTTAGATTTTTTGGGGTGCTTCGATCATCAAGTTTTAGGTGTATCTTTGGTCTTTCCATGCTTCCTTTATTTATCCTCCTTTCTCGATCATCCTCATGTATGCTTGCCATGAGGTCCTTGGAACACATGTTTTTGCAACGACTCATGATCAGCCTAAAAACCTCCATTCTACCATGTTTTATGTAGATTTTCATGTTTACACCTTTTTGGTGCGCTCAAAAGGATCAAAGGTGATTTAGGGTACATGGGATCACTTTGAAAGGATGAAGGACTAAAGTGGAGGAGCTTCCATGCTTTGACATGTGGTTTTGCGCTCAAGGGAAGAAAGTAATCAAAGTAGGGTGCATGTCACAAGTCTGAAGGACGAAGGGGAAGGCTTTGGGCCCCTTCATCCTTCCCAAGTGCGTTGGGCACTTAAGGGAGAGAGGGAGGGTGTAGGGCACACTCCCAAAGGATGAGAGATGAGGCTTCATGCCTTTGAGGTGCGCTCATGTTCTCAAGAGGCCTTAGGAAGAGCGAAGGATGCACTCTTGAAGGCTGAAGCCTGGGGCTTCGGGCCTTTGGAGTGCACCAATGCACTTAAGAAGTTCAAGAGGGTGCATGGCCCATTGGGGAAGGTTGAAGGATTGAGCTTAGGGTCTTCAAGATGTGCCAGTGCTCTCAAGTAGGGTGCACTTCTTCGAGTCGAAGGGGTGCGCTCTAGGAAGACTTAGACATTTTGGAGGGCGCAATTCGGAACAAGGAAGGGGATTCATGCTTTGGGAGTGTGCCAAGATCTGAAGAAGGGAATAGGGAGAAATTTTGAATAATGAAGGGTTTCCCATCAAGGCTTCAGAGTGCACTTGTGCGCTCTTGGCCTTAATAGGCTCACTTTGTGACCGAAATGTGTCTAAGTCTAGGTGATAAGGCAAGGGGTGAACAAGATGAGTTTAGATAGAGAATCAAGTGCGACACACACCAAATCATTGAGAAAACTTAGACAAGCTTGATTAACAATGAACATAAATTAAAATTCCACTTTTTACACATTCCCCAAGGACTTCTACTGAAGTGTCTGTGATTACGACTAAAACGTGTCGTTTGATAACACAAATATGTTACGACCATGAAACGCACCCAGAGATATTCTAATCAATGCAAAGGCATTTATTCACACTTAAGAACATTCAAGAATACTTATAACATATAAGCAACATGAACTGGCATGTGACAAAAAAGTTGACACTTGATACGATGATGAAGTAGGCTCCAAAATTCGAATGTAATGAAATTTTTGGAGGGTGTTGTAACAACGTCAACACTTGGTGACACATTGGGTGAACTTTAGATTCTTTTTTCAGGAGAAGTTTTCAGATAAGGGTCAAATCTTCAAGAGATATTGAGACCCTCGAGTTCCCCCTTTCAACCTATTTTTATACATAACATCTTACTTTTCTCTACTTGGTTGAAACACATACAGAACATACACTATATCATAATTGTTTCGATACAGGAAGGGTCATGTGCACAACAAGTTTATGATTTTCGAAGTATGATTTTTCATCTCTGGTGTTGCTCTGCTGCCAACAGGCCCAGACATTGCCCTGACATAGTCACTTCATGAGCAAAAAATTAATTCACACGATGAATCAGTACTTCTTGAAGGACTAGACCTTGTACATAAAGATATACCTAAGGAGAAAGGCTACAATTCTTCTAGTGTGTCACCAAATGTTATCGCTACAACAAAACACCTCCAAAATTTTTCTTAGACTTGAATTTTGGAGCCTACTTGTGATCTAATGATCTATTGTTCCTTGGTTGTTCATGGTCACTTTGTGACTGGTTGATGATTTTATAAGTGCCAAAGCCACTTGCTAACACATGCTCAACCTTTGATACATTCAAGAATGCACTTGTTTTAGCAAGCTTGAAAGCCAATGCCCATCCTTACAAACAAACATTCTACATTGCTCCAGAACAATGCTTTCACAATCCCTGAAAGCAATGCCTACATAGTCTTTAGAGACAGTGGATTGCTCACTCCTTCTAGAAAATGCATTGCACAATCCATGCCAACAGTCAGTGTGTAACTTCAATTGACATATCTCCCACAAAGAGTTGCAATTGTATCATCTTCCCAGTGAGTTGTCTCAACTGTCACTTTTGTGCGCATGGGTTTTCATTTTCACTTTTGCAACTGTTGTTTTTGCTTGCTTTCACTTCTATAAGTGGTGCTTTTGTGATCTCTTCTATGTGACATGTGTCATTTTCACTTTCTTTAACTTTTGAAAGTGTCATTTTCAAATTTTCTTACTGATGCAAGTGTCACCTTTTGGTATGGAAAGTGTCGCACCTGGTGAAAGGAAGTCATATGTACATTCGTGAAGAGCAGCTTTGATGCATTCTTTTCTACCAACGTGTTTTATCTATCATAGGGATATGAATTAGATTCATCCCCAAACCTTAAGCATTGGTTTGTTAGTGTCATCACATTTGTCATAATGTGTACCTTAAGTGTCACACTTGGAGGTAAGTGTCATTTTGACGTCGTTTCAATGGGAACATGTTGATTTTGGGTGTTAAATGTTTCATTGTCAAGTGGTTGATTGTATATGAGTGTTTGATCATATTCAAGTCATGTTCTAGTTCCATTTATCATCTCTTTGATCCCACACTTAGTCAATTTTTGAATTTTCTCCTTACTCGATCAACCCTTCTCCGATTTGCCTCCCAGAATTTCACATTGCACAGTCAACATCCCCTACCTCCTGGAATTACACACTTCATAGTATCTACATCCAAGGACTATGCAATACATAGTCACAGTGCCTAGTTTAGTCTCCTACTCTTGGAAACTGTGCAATTCCTCTCTCCAGACAACCTACCACTGCGCACTACGCAGTTTCATTTAGCACTAACTCCTTCCTATCTCACTGAGTTTCTCAATTGCATAGTCGTTGGCCTCCAAGAACTATGCATTGTGTAATCATATTGGGTAAGCCCTCCTTGTCTTCCTCCTTGATTTACTCAACTGTGTAGTCTTCAGTCACTGGCCTTCTTGAAATACACACTGCATAATCACAGTGAGCAAGCCTTCCTCACTATCTCACTGAGTTTCTCAACTATGAAGTCTTATGCCTCTTACATTCCAGAAATGTGTATTCCATAGTTACAATGAGCAAGCCCTTACCTCTATCTCACTAACTCCCTCAACTATGCAATATTGCTTCCCTGACCCTTAGACACTGCACATTGCATAATCATAGTCACCATACCTCGATCACTACCCTAATGAACTTCACATTGCATAATCCATCATCCTCTTTCTCAGTGAAGTATCTTATTCCAGATAAATTAGTGAATTGCATGAAGAATCATATAGACTAGGATATTTCTAGAATGATGTTGTCTTGTCATCAATGAATTCCATCTACAAGTGTTGTATCTTGATATGACATGATGATGCTTAGGATATCTTGCAGAAAGACACATGTGAAGTTGGAACCATGAAGATATCATCAAGCAAGAAGATGAAGGGACACAAGATCATGACAAAAGATTAAAGATCAAGATCACATGAAGACTCCATATCAATCAATCTCTTGGAGGATGAAGATGAAGCACATGCAAGATCAATCATGAAGATATCAAGGAAGCAAAAATAAGAAAATCTTGGAATTGACACATCATCAACAAGATCCAAGTCATCCTTTTCCATGTCATGGCTTGTACAAGTGTCATAACAAGTGTCATATGTGTCAATGTGTCTTATCACATCATTTGTGTAATGAAATTGTGTAATTTCCAAAAAATGGGAAAATGTAACATGTGTGGAAGCCCAAGGGTCCCACATGGAATGTGGAAGGTCACTACAAAGTTATAAATTCATGAAGAAGCTCAAAGGTCACATAGGAATTTGAAAAGTCATAGTAAGAGCTCAAGAATCATAAGGGAGGTCAAGAGTCACATGGGAGGTGGAGAGTAACCTCATTGTTTATAAATACACCCTCATAACTCAAGCAAATGGACTTTTGGGACTTGAACTTTTCACCTTGTATTCTCTAGCTTGGCATAGCAGAGAAGATATTTCTATCAAGGAGCAAGTGGTGACTTAATGTTCCACTGTTGGGACTAGTGTGACAAAATTATAATCATGTATCTTGGGAATTTCACTTAATATATGAAGCTCTCAGAGCTGGCGCACTTTCATGCATATGTCGTGAATGATTGTGGGATTATTCTTTCATTGTTTAAGATGTATGTTTATGTTAACACATACTAATGAAAATGAACTCTTTCATTTGCTTTGGTATGTATCTTGTTGAATGTACTTTGTTACTTGCTTTTAAGGTCGTTTTTTCCTTGTGAATTACTTTGCAGGCTAACTAATGATCCTCTTATGTTCTTGTTTGTCTCTTTTAGGAACATATTCAATATTGTACATTTTGATTTCTTGCACCCACCCTGTAAGATCTTATTCAAGAGCATCTCTTTTTTTGGCGGCTAGCTCACAAAGGCCATGACCCTTTATGGTATGAATTGGTTTGAATTCTAGATCATACTCTTGAAACAATGTAAACTTTGAAACGAGAACTGATATGATTACCCGTTTTGTTGAGGTAGCAAAATAATCAATCGATTTTGAAAAGTGGTGATGCAGAATACATATATTTTTTTCAGAGAATATTTTTGACACTTTAAATTTTCTTATCTATCAAATATAAATAGTTGTTTATAAATGTTAGTGATTTTCATGCTAATTTTGAAACGTGTTGATGCAGCATCAACCCCTTTTTTAGAGGGCTTATTTTTGACACTTTATATTTTCTAATGTATTAACTGTGGATATATTTTTTAAATGTTA
>APFE030281245.1:255336-270604 GCA_000404065.3 Pinus taeda | reverse complement strand
TTTTAATTATTTGAAGAGATTTTCGGAAGAAATCACAGTGGTAGAATTAGGTTGATGTGTTTCGAACCAACCAATGTGGTTCATCATCAAGACAAGATGAATAATCAGATCATAGCTCCAAGTTAAATAGGAGTCAAGACCATGTAACAGCTATAGGGGAAACAACTAAAAGAACGAATATTTTTAACAGTGATAGGAGAAACAACTAAAAAACGGTTATTTTTGACTGGATAGGAAAATGGGACAAATTATTATTATACATTATTAATTAATAATAAATAATAATCAATTAACTATATAATTTATAATAACCAACACAACCCTTATAAATCAATTTTTTTATATTCAATAAAATAATAATTTAAAGTCAAATGTAATAGAATCAATTTAAATATTTTAGTAAAATTAATTTTCAATAGTATATTATTTAGTTATAATTAATTATCTTGGTATAATGAAATTTACTTTATGTCATAGCTTATTTAATTATCATTTATTTATTAAATATAATCAAAATACAACCTACTGTATAAGTCAAAAAAAATAAAATTATCAAATAAACAATAATTTAAGTTCAAATGAAATAAATGTACTAGATATAATATTTAAATTATTGAAGTACAAATAATATTAAAAAGATATACTATTTAGTATATTAATTATCTTGGTATAAATGAAATTTGTTTAAAAAAAAAAACTTGAATAAATTTGAATTAAATTTGAATGTATTTGAATTTTTTTTATTTTATTATTTATAGATTGTCGTTGTCTATTTTTTATTTTATTTTTTAGATAGTAGTTATACATGTAATTTGATTGATTAAAAAATAGATAAATAAATTAAAGAATTTTAATGTTAATTATGTTTCATTTCCTTCGTTCTTTAAAAAAAAGGACAAATAAGCAAACCTTGGGGGAGAAAAACTAAAAAGAGGAAAAAGAGACAAGAAAGGGAAGGGACTGAGAGGAAAGGGCTGGAATCCAACAACTACTAATTTTCCAACCGTTGTCTCTATTAAGATTACTGGGCCTCCTCTCAATTTTATTGGCTTCCCTAAATTTACGGTGATGACATTGAGAAATATTTCTAATGACCCTAGCCTCCTCAATGCATATCTGATGCTTGGTCTCCACAGCATGCTCTGCTAAGGCCGAAGAGCAGGTCCTTCCATGCTTAATATTGATAGCATGTTCCTTAATCCTTTGATTAATAGAATGACCTGTTTCACCAATGTATGAAGTTCCATAGGAGCATGGGATGACATAAACACCCTTCATATCCTTGGGGTCCACAAGGTCTTTTGCTGATTTCAAGGAACTTCTAATGGTGTTAAGGGGTCAAAAGGTAGAGGGAATGTTGTGCTTTCTCAGGATTCTCGCAATCCTGTCAGTCGTCCCTTGGATGAAAGGGAGTTTAACTCCAGAACTACGATCCTTAGGGTCTGTCTTAACCTTAGGACTTTTGTTGGCTTTGAGGAAGGCTTTAAGGCCTTGTTTATTACTGTAACCATTATTAGCAAAAACCTTCAAGAGATGGGATTTCTCTTTGGAAAAATGGTCAACGTCAGAAACCCTCATAGCACAGGTAGTTAGAGTGAAGAGAACACCCAATTTCTGAGTAGGGAAATGATGGGACCTCGCATGAAGATATTGCTTTGTATGAGTTTTCTTCTGAAACACCTGATAGGAAAATGAGTCATCCTCTTTCTTAGAAATGAGGACATCAAAGAAAGGGAGGCAATGATTGATTTCTTTCTCCATGGTAAACTTAATGGAGCTAGATTATTATTAAGATGTTGAAAGAAGAGATCTAACTTATCCAGGTGATGTTGCCAAATAGAGCAGGTATCGTCTACAAATATTTTTCAAAGCTTAGGTTTAAAAATTGACGCCAAAGCTCTGGATTCAAAATCCTCCATAAATAGGTTAGCAAAAATAGAGGATAGGGGTGAGCCCATGGCTATGCCACATGTTTGTTCATAGAACTCACCTTCGAAATAGAAGAAAGTGGAAGTAAGGCATATCTCGACTACCCTAGAAGTGTTGGGATCGATAAGACGAAAGATGACATCTAAGGCTTCTTTGCTGGGGATATTAGTATATAAGGAAACCACATTGAAGCTTACTAGAATGTCCCCTAGATCAAAACTCACATCCCTTAACTCATTAACAAACGATGAGGAGTCTTTTACAAACGATTTCATTTGGCCAACCACGAGCTTAAGTTTCGAGGCTAGATACTTAGCTAAAAGGTAGGTTGGCCCACCTATAGTGTTGACAATGGGCCTAAGGGGCACTCCCTCCTTATGGATTTTCAGAAGTCCATAGATCCTAGGAGTGATCGGGCTACTCTTGATAAGCTTATGGCTAAAGGAGCTAACAGAGCTACTGGATTTTATAGCGAGAGCCACCGTTCTCGAGATCCTTTTTAAGGGATTCTTATCAAGTTTTCTGTAGCTGCCACGATTCTCCAAGTGATCCAACATCTTCTTCCGATAATTGACCCTATCAAGGATTACAACGGCCCCACCTTTGTCAGCCTTCAAGACAAAGGTTGTTCTTATTTTTTATATTTTTAGTTTTTTAATAGTTTTTTAAAATCGTTGTGTGTGTGTGTGTGTGTGTATATATATATATATATAACATGTTTTTGTTATTATTTATTTCTTTGTATTCATTTTAATTTTTTAACTCTTATTTCGAACAGAGTTAATTTTATTTTTCTTTTTACATTTTTATGATTGATTTTTTTTTTTTGTTCTTTTTTAGGTTAATTTTGTTTTTGATTTTTTTGTCTCTTTTACTATATTGTATTTTTGTCTTTTTAATTTTTTTTTTTTTTTGTTAAATATATATTTTATTTACTTTTTGTTTTTTAAAAAAAAAAAATTGTTTTTGTTTTTGTTTTTTTATTGTTTTTATTTTTCTTTTATTTTTAATTTATGTTTTCATTATTCTTTTGAAATTTTAATGTTTTTTGGAGTCGTGATAAAATCTTTTACGTCATTTTTCCAAATTGTTGAAAATTTATCCTGAAAAATAAAAATAAAAATTAGACGTTGTTCTAATATCAACACATGAACACTTTTCATTTTCAAGGTGTTTTTTCACAAAATATTGGTTTTCATTGCCATTTTTAAAACATGTTGAAAATTTACCCTAGAAAAAAAAAAGTGTTATTCGAGCATCAACACTTTTCATTTTCGAGTTGATTTTTCATGTTTTTGGGGGATTTTTTGGCTAGAGTTCTTGTTTCAAGGTTTACATTGTTTTGAAGATAGGTCATCTAGTTAGCCCTATTCTCACCCAACTCTTGTTGCACGAACAATGTTCTTACTATTGGATGAGGTATAAATACAATCATGTGAGATTTCAATACATAGGGCCTGACTTCCTTGTATATTACATATGCCTATTTATCAATGGAAGGATAATTTAACTTGGGCCCTTATAGACTAGTGCTCATAAAAGAAATAGGCTGCTCATTACTTCGCTATCCTTCTAAGTCAGCACTAAGACAATTGACGAATTTGAAGCAAGCGTGTAGAGTAGGAAATCCCTACCATAATCTTGACTGAAGAGGGCGGGTGCATCAACGATAGTCTGCTTGATGTGAGCAAAAGCGTCTTTCTCTCACTTGTCCCATTTGTATACTGCATATTTCTTAATCATCTCTTGTATAAGTTTTGTTGAAGGAAATGTAACTAGGTCTGGTCTTCATAAATGTACTTTTGTTATTTGTATTTATTTAAGAAAAGAAATATTATTTTTATAATATATGTCAGTGAGTTTCTTGCACATTGAAATAGGTCTAGCACATGTTAAAGTGTTATAGGTAAGTAAAACAGTCAAAATATTATGTTGAAGACCTTAAGGGCATGTTATTATAGGTATACTTATGTATTATAGTCAAAGAAGTCACCTCTAAGCAAAGTCAAGTCTCCTCCAAGGATGTGACACCACCAAAGAAGAAATCCGAGCTATATAAGTCAAGTTGGCCTAAATGGAGGGATAATCCTCTATAGATAGAGGCTATCCACTCCATCATAATGTCAAGAAATCACCTCTAAAATTAGTGAAGGTAGGAAGTTGAGAAAAGGTTAAATAAGGACGAAGAAAGGGTCTCCAAGTGCAATGAAGAAGAAGGGCACACAACCAAACTAAAGAGGATTTTTTCTAGGGCAAGCTACAGTCACACGTGCGAAGATAAAGAGGGTATCTTTAACATATTAGCAACGCTCCACCACAATCACACATTTCTCATTAGTTGGGATAGAAAAGTAGGCCTATAAGCCCTCTCGCTCAAGCGAAAAGGAAGCACACTCAAGCGAAGAAGAAAATAGGACCTCCACACAAGAATATTGAAGGATCCCCTCAAACGTGGGAATAAACTGTGATACATTGTTGTCATATCAGACCTGCAACTACATCTCAAGAAGGGGCTCAGTTGGAGGAAGGATAAATTACTCTTCATATGTAAAGGAATCTACCAAGTAATAAAGAGGAATATCTCTTATAGAAGACACCTAACAAGGACTTCCATTAGTTTTCGGAAGAAGGACAAAGTGCCGGAAGAAGGAAGACTAAGTGTCGGGGAACAAAGTGAAGAAAGGAGGAAGGAATTGACTCGTGCTTGGAGGACATTCTAATCAGGGGTCTAGGGTTTAGCATTGATCAATAAGAATCTTTAATAAGAGAAAAATACTAAAGGGTTTTCCTCTCAAGAGAAGAGAGGTTTTGGCCCTGGTAGAGAGCCAACGTCTTGTGTTCTTGTTCTTATGTTTTTGGTAGTAGTTTGATGAAGTGCAAACACATGCATTAATAATAATAAGAATAATATTAAGCTAACAAGAAAAAGTAAAAAGACTCCACAAATTTTTATCAAGTCAAGAAGAATCACACTACACCTAATTGCCCTTGATTCCTCAACATGGTATTGGAGTTAAGGTGACACATCAAAGAAAGGGCATCTCAAGAACACTAATGAAGGAAGAAAATCTACAAAATTTAAAGCATCTAGCCAAGAAGTCTCAATCACTTCAAGGACGAGAAGGTCTACCATCTATTATTCATCAAGACTACAAAGCAAGAAGAAGAGCCTTACACAAAGGCACTTACAAGAAGAGAAAATCAAAGGAGGACCTACATCAAGCTACAAGCTATCAAGCACATTTCCTCATAAAGAAATTCCACTAGAGAAAGAAACTTGAATAACATAAATATCTAAGGAAGGCAAGCCATCAAGTATTCAAAGAGAGATCAAGTCCACTACATCTCAAAATATATCAAGTAAGTATATGTCCCCTTCTGAATATACATCAATGTATTTTTGCAAGGAAAGCAACAAATTGGTAGGTACCAATAAATTTCTTGCATGGAAGAAGATGACTAATTTACTTCTCAAGGAAAATGAACTTCTAGAACACATTAAAGGGAATATCACTATTCCTACTAAGGAACAAACTCAAGCCTTAGCCAAGTATAATAAGGATGAGAAAAGAGCTCAAAGGATTCTAATAGAATCCATCAAAGACTCCCACATTCCTTATGTCTCTAAACTTGAAATATCAAAAGAAATCTATGATAAACTAGTAGAGCTATTCTCGGTAAGCACAACTGGAGAAGTGATATCTCTTTGAAATGAATTGTACAAGATGAAGATATCAAAGGAAGGAATATCTCCTTACTTCATGAAGATCTTTGGGATTAGGAATCAACTTCAAGAGCTAGGGGAAGTCATGTCTGAAAGAGAAATGACAACTGTAGTACTCAATGCTCTACCTGAGGATTGGGGCAACTTCACATCAAGAATATATGCAAATAAGGAAGCCATCCCACTAAGTGAAATGTGGTCCCTATGAAATATAGAGGAAACAAGACTTAAAGCAGAGGAAGATGTGGGATCAAAGGAGCAAGCATTTGCTACAATGGCCAAGAGAAAGGGAAAATTTGGCAAATTTGGTCCACAGAGAAAAAACAACAAAGACATGTCCAAAATCCAATGCTATGGATGCCAAGAATATGGACACTACAAAAGGAATCGTCCTAAACTAAAGAAGGACAACAACAAAAAAATAAAAATGGAAGAATCTCACATGACTCAAGAGGTGAAAGGAGAAGAAAAAAAGAAAAATAAGGAAGATCCTCCTGATCTCTATTATGACTAAGTCTACTTCTTTAAGTAAAGTCTTCTTTCAAAGTTTTGAGTAGTATAGGAGCATGTAGAAATAGAATAAATTGCATGACTAGAAACATCTTGTAGAATCTAGAAGCATGATGTACATAGAGTTCAAAATACTCATGTAGAAGGAGCATTTATAATATAACAAAATGCATGGTTAGAAATATCTTCTAGAATATAGAAGCATGGTAGATATAACTCAAGATATTCATGTAGAAGTACCATACCTAGAATAAGACCTCATCCACAATGAAAGAAAATTGATAACTATTAAGAATCTTAGGAGACCTCCATCATCAAAAAGGAAAGAAACATTTGTAGGGTAAGGGTCTTCAAGATCCTATTTTGGAATCTTCAAAAGAAGATTCATAAACAAAAGCAGATGTCTCATTGGGAATCCCATTCATGGGATTCAATAAAAGGATGATATGAAGAAAATCTAAGATGAAGCAAGAAGGGCCACACCAAGGGAAACCAAAAGAATCTAAGATGATCAAAGGATAATCAAGATGAGGTACGTATGCATCAAAGTTTAGTCATGTTATAATTTGTATATTATTGAGTCATGGGAGTAGTTCTATGACATGATCAAGTAGGAAACAATATCTTTCACCAATGACATGCTCGAAGGCATGTAATACAATGCAATGAAGGTCAACAAAATGAAATACTCACATAAGGAGTATAAGATTGCTGACTAAGAAGCAAGAAGAAATGTTGACTAGTCCTAGAAGCAAGCAATGAAGAAGTGCACTCACAAGGAGCAAAAGGCAGTTGATCAATTATCCATGAAGAAGAAAATGAAGAAAGAGATCAAGCATGTGAAGAACACGATGATCACAAAGAATCACTATCTGAAAAAATCCATTGAAAGACATCTCCCGAAAGAAGGCATGACAACTATGAATAAGAATGGAAAATATCGAAGGACCCTTGTCACTTATGAAGGCCTTGGAGATATGAAAGGTGAAAATAATTGATTCTACTCTACGAAGATGTCATGGTGAAGAGGCCATCCAACAAAAGCACCATTTTATGTTGAAGCAATATCAGGATGAAGTCATGAAGGGATACTAGATCAAAGCATGGGAACAGGAAAGTACAAAGACACATCCATGTGAAGTGTAGTCTGAAGCATAGACAAGATGACAAAGAATGACCAGATGATAAAAGGACTTGATATATGACAAGAAGGCCACTTTCCACAAAGGTCGCAATGACATGACAAACCAGGAAGGAAATAGATCGAGGGATGGTGCCCTACCAAGAAGAAGTTTGATCAAAGACTTCATGACATCAAAGGAAAGAAGGAGATCAAGCTTCTGGAGAACCCACGAAGAAGAATTTGTTGATGAATGGACAAGTCCCTAGCTAAGAGGGAGTTATAACAAGTTCCCAATTACAAAGGAATTTGGACAAGTACCTTGTCAGAGGATACTTGGGAATGTCTTCCTTAATTGAGGGGAAGAGATAGACACAACATTCTTATTTTCACTTGGGAAGAAAGAATGGGAGGATTGGGTAATCATCTGGCATCCGATACTCTTTGAGGATGTGTAGTGCATCCAAGACAAGAGTAGGCAAGAGGAACGATATTCTTTGATGGTTGGGAACCTAACATTAGAATAGTCATAGAAGGTAATGCTTAGTGAACACCCAAGTGGGTATGTACCTTGAGAGACAATGAATAAGGTGTCTATAAGTCATTGTTCTTGCCAACATTGTGCTATCTATTGAGAGATAGAGCTGTCAGTCAAGGTCTTGCTGCGGAAAACAATGTTGGTTATTATGATGCTATAACAGATGGATTGCCAATCCAGTTTCTCTTATTTGAATTCTTCAAGATTGAAACATCGCCAAACATCTTGTAATGTTGTATGAATAGCTCCCTATTTAAGAGGGAGCGTTGAAGGAAATGTAACTAGGTTTAGTCTTCATAAATGTACTTTTGATATTTGTATTTATTCAAGAAAATAAATATTATTTTTATAACATATGTCAATGAGTTTCTTGCTCATTGAAATAGGTCTAGCACATGATAAAGAGTTATAGTTGTGTCAAATAGTCAAAAGATTATGTTGAAGATCTTAAGGGAATGTTACTATAGGTAAACTTATGTATTAAAGTCAAAGAAGTCACCTCCAAGAAAAGTCAAGTCTCCTCCAAGCATGTGACACCACCAAAGAAGCAATCTGAGCTATGTAAGTCAAGTCAGCCTACACTCTTCAGGTCGGCCTTCTAGTCAGCCTAAAAGGAGGGTCAATCCTCTATATATAGAGGTTGTCCACTCCATCATAATGTCAAGCAATCAAATCTAAAATAAGCCAAGGTAGGAAGCTAAGAAAAGGGTAAAGAAGGACAAAGAAAGGGTCTCCAAGTGCAACGAAGAAGAAGGGCACACAACCAAGCACAAGAAAATTGTTTCTAGGGCAAGTTGTAGTCACACATGCGAAGATAAAGAGGGTATCTTTGTTGTCTTAGCATCCCTCCACCACAGTCACAGATATCTCATTGGTTGGGATAGAAAAGTTGGCATATAAGGCCTCTCACTAAAGCGAAAAGGAAGCACACTCAAGCGAAGAAGAAAATAGGACCTCCACACAAGGATAATGAAGGAATCCCCTCACACGTGAAAATAAACAGTGATACACTACTATCATATCATACCTGTAACTACATCTCAGGAAGGGGCTCGGTTGGTGGAAGGATAAAGTATTCTTCATATGTAAAGGAATCTACCAAGGAATAAAGAGGAATATATCTTATAGAAGACACCTAACAAGTACCACTATCAGTTTCCGAAAGAAGTAAGAAGTGCCAGGAAGCAAAGTGTCGGAAGAAGGAAGACTAAGCGTCGGGGAACAAAGTGTAGAAAGGAGGAAGGGATTGAATCGTGCTTGGAGGACATTCTATTTAGGGGTCTATGGTTTGGAATTGATCAATAAGAAGCTTCAATAAGAGAAACTTACTAAAGGGTTTTCCTCTCAAGAGAAGAGAGGTTTTGGTCCTGGCAGAGATCCAACATCTTGTGTTCTTGTTCTTATGTTTTTGGTAGCAGTTTGATGAAGTACATACACATGAATTAATAATAATAAGAAAACTATTAAGCTAACAAGAAAAAGTAAGAAGACTCTAGAAATTTTTATCAAGTCAAGAAGAATCACACTACACCTAATTTCCCTTGATTCTTCAACAGGTTTAACTATCTGAGCATAATCATAGATTAATTTTCTCAGGAAATTGATTTTCCCTAAGAAAGACTACATGAATTTCTTATTTGCAAGAAATGAGATCTATGTGATAGCCTTGACCCTCTCGGGATCAATTTTAATTCCACTCTTCACTATGATTTTCCCTAGTAAAATCCCTTCGGACACGCCAAATACTCTTTACTTGGGATTAAGAGAAATCCCATACTTTCGACGCCGCTCAAATATCTGCATCAGATGACATACATGATTTGATTGTTTCTTGGAAAACATAGTAACATCATCTAACTAAACAACATCTCTTTGACCTATAAGGCCATGAAAGGTGATGCCCATCGCTCTTTGAAAAGTTGCACCGACATTTATTAGTCCAAATGACTTCCTCTTGAAAGCGAACGCTTCCCATTTAGTTCAGAAAATAGTATTTAATTGGTCGGGTTTCGCTATTAGCACTTGATTATAACCTTAAAATCCATCTAGTAGCAAAAAAAATTCAGACCCAGATACTATTTGGAATAACTTCTCCATGGGTGTCACTAGATAGTTATTGTTATCAGAAGCCCGGTTGAGATTGTGAAAATCAAAACATAGATGTATTTTGCTAGACTTGTTTCTAATTTGGACCAAGTTGGAAACCCATGTGGAATGTCTAACTTTGAAAATGATCCGAGTGTCCAACAGCTTTGTCAATTCGTTCTGAATAAGGGGTTCCAATGTTGGATGAACTTTTCATAGTTTCTGCTAGAATGATTTCACCCCTTCTTTTATAGGAATTACGTGTTGGATGATACAAGTGTCATAAGTATTTTAGTCATTGTATGTCCATGTGAACACGTTTTGATACTTCTTGAATAAGCAGATAAATGATTTCCATTCCTGTGGAGAGAAATAGGTACCGAGGTTCACATACTTCGGATCTTGTGGGGTTCCTAAGTTGACTTGTTCAGATGTTCGCTTTGAACTCCGAGTATTCGTATTGGTTGGTCCTCTAAAACGGTTTTGCAGATCATATAATTTCTTTAGGGACACCACATCTTTTGGCATAGTGTTTCCTTTTGTTGCATTGGATTCTTCCTGCAAAGTCTGATCATGCTCATCCTCCTCTATGGAAACATCTTTGAATATATCAAGATGTCATAAAGTGTAGTATATGTTGGTCATCATTGAAAATGCATAAATTAGTAACATTGTTTGGCACATATGGTTTATATAAAATTTCAATAGAAAACCCATTTTTCAATGGTGACATCCTAGCGGCCACATTTTCTAATGCATCTACTGCTGAATGTCTAACTCTAGAAACAAAGACAATATTGAAAGCTTTAAAATGATTTATCAAATGCCATACCTCCTACTGGTAGTTTTTAAGATGTGGTGAAACACGGTTTGTAGTATTTCATACCTAACAAGTGACCAACTCTGAGTCACCAATTACCTTTAGAAACTCTTTAGGTCAATAGATTTCTTGCAATCCAAGTATGAATGCTTCATATTTTGCAGTGTTATTGGTGCACTCAAACTCCAGAAAACATGAAAGGATATGCTTCTTATTGCTTGGGTCTGTAAGAACACAACCTGCTCTTGAACCACCCTGTGTCTTTGAACCATAAAAATATAAAGACCAAATATTATGAGCTACCAAGCTACTTCCTATACAAATATTATTAATATTATTACTATTATGTACATATATATTACAGGTTTCATTTGCACCAGCTGGGGAAAAAGGAAGGAGTTCCAGTTGTGTATCTGGTGGAATATGTGATGGTTGCATTTGATAACACCCGAGGCCATTTTCGAGAAAGAAATTTCCAAAAATAAAATCAACAAAAGTGAGAGGCTTGTTGTGGTCCTCAAGTGGTGTCACAATGTGCTTCATGTATGACTCTGTGTTCACTTGAATCTAATTATTCCTACACTTATATGGAAGCCAAAATGTGACCAGTCTATTGCAAAATATCCCTTTAATTTGTTGGATCAGTCTCTGCTAAGTAATACAACATAGGCTTCGGGTATGTCCACAATTAAAATATTTATACATTGTTGAACTCATTCATATTTCGATAATATGATAAGCACATTCTTAAGAGCACCAATAGCTTGAATAAGAGACCTCTCTAGTTGGACAATCTGTGCATTAGTTTTCTCCCATTTTGCATTTCTTTTCTTTGCTACTGATAAAGGCATTACATTTACATATGCACCAAAGTCCACTAAAAATTTATGGACATTATAATTGAAAGTTTCAAACATTAGCAAAAATGGTGGGCAGAGAGTGTGAGCTTCTAATGTTAAATAATTTACTACATATTCAAGAGGACCAGAAGGGATACTTGACACCTTTTGAGAGGAGGAAAATTTATCACTTGTCGAAGGTCGTGAAGAGGTTTGGACAATAAGTTCGTGCTGACCTTCAATTATGGATAGCTCATAGATTGAAATGTTGGCTCACGTTTTCCTCATATCTTCAAAAATGTTATAATCAATTGTTTCCCCTATAGCAGGCAATGTTGAAGTGTATGGAGGGGTGGTTTTATTCATTACTTCCAGAACGTTGGACTTACTCTTGGTACTCGAGGAAGTGTTCTTGGACTTAACTGCATCTTGAGACTTACCTTGTTTCTTCATAGAAGGATTGATAGGTGGTTAGATTCTTCTCAATAATTGCCCTTTCAATTTCTGTCTACTTAATTCTTGTTCATATATAGGCCCTTTAATCCTTAAACTGTATTGACCATTTTTCTTTTGAGAAGGGGGATCATTATGTGGTGGTTCTTCAACATCCTTCTTATCAACGTTGTATATATAATGATATTCATTTTCTGCATGTCCAACACTTTTGATTTCTTCAGCTGCCATAGTTTCTTCTATTACCTCTGCCTGTTTTATCTTCTCATTTGCTAATAGAGTGTCTACAATGTGTGTAGCTAGAGTGTTCATGTTGTAATTCCACTTAGGGCATGGTTTTTTTTTTTTTTTTTTCTTCTTGATGGAAAGATAAATAGTTATCCATGCCAAAATGATTTCTATGTTCATCACAACATTCAAACTTTTTGCAGACTTGGCAAGTTGATTGCTATTGTTACTATTATTCATTCAAAAAGGGGAGGATTTAGGGAGGCTTGCTACTAGTGAAAGTATCACTTGACCTTTTATTTAGTTCTAAAATTTCATTGGTGAGCATCTTCACCATCCTAGTCAAGCTTTCAACATCTAATGATTCCTTCCTTTTATCCTTACTAGAAGAAGGTTGTGACTTCCTACTAGTCTCTTTGGAGTCTTTTTTATTCCTCATCATTTGTAATGACCCCAATCATGCGCAAGTCTTTTTCAATGATGATTGCTTTAGCAAAATTCAAGGCTAAACTTGTTTTTACAACTCTCTTTACAAATTAGGAAATAATGGTGGGTAAGGCAAATTTGTAATAATTTATAGTAATCGACTCATGCTATTGCGAGCCTGGGAGGAATTTATTCAATATACGATTGATTTTTTTATTAAAATATTTCACTTTCTCCTTTTCCACCATATTCATGCTTTCGATCTCTTTGAGTAGCATGGAAAGAGTTTTGTCATTGGTGAACTTGTCAATAAATAGTTTTTTAAACTTCCTCCATGCGTGGAATGAATTGACGAGCAGACTATGGTACCATGATGTCGCTCTGCCTTCTAATGTATACTGGAAAATACTGTAGGATGTTGAAGAATATAGGGCAGTTAGCGTTAGTAAGATTCTTCTGGACTTGATAATAATTTGTGAAGTTATTTTTACAATTTGTCTTAGTTTGATCTTCTTCTTATTATTAGTGTGTGTGTTGACTTCATCAAATTGCTATCAAAACAAAGAGACAATAACTCAAGAAGTTGGGATTCTTCCAGGGCCAAAACCTCTCCCTCTTGGAGAGGAAAATCTGCACGTAATTCTTCGTATAGAGATTCCAACTGATGAACAACAAGAACTTGACACTTGGCCCTCTCTACCACTCCAAGACCAACACACCATTCTTCTTCCTTGTCACTGTTGATATCATCATTAGTGTTGCACTATTGAGATCTTTATTGCTGCAACTTCATTGTTGTACTTTCACCAAAGTCTTCACCATACCACTAAGATCTCCATGAGGTCTTCTCCTAGATTCAATGAGATCATGACTTGTCTTATCATAGCTCTGCCTTCATTGAAATCATGGTTTCACTCTTACATAACATGTCTCCACCAATGCACCAAATTCTGCATCTTATCTTCACTAGGATTATAACTAAGAACTTCATCTGCATTAGGATCTTGATTGATGTAATGATCATAATGATGATTGTGTCTATACCTCACCGAGATCTTTATGAAGGCTGAAACCATTACTATGACCCTATGACTAGGCTGAGACAACAGAGAGATATGCGAGGGCTTCATTGTAGCTATCACTAAGACTGCACATTACCATCCTGCACCTATCCGAGATTATGTCCTGTACCATCTGAGATTCTACCTGCACCTATTCGAGAATTTGAGAGCCTTTTCTAATATTTCTTCTTATCTTTTGTAGATGCCCCAGCTGGGTATATATAGTGAACCGACATGTTATTCTTTAGTCATTAATATTTTTTTTTGCAGGCTAACATGATGTCTTTTCATTTTTTTGTTTCTAGGTTTCTTCTTTGAAGGATGGTGCTTGTCTTGGAGGGTTGCTTGACACTAGGTTGACTCGTGTTTATTACATAGATGCTCAAGAAGAGCTCTTCAATATGATTTTGACTCTCTGACTTTCCTAGACCTATAGAATGAGCAAGAAAATCATTCATATAATTTATAAAAATAATAATTATTTTTCTTGACAAGTACAATTATCAAAATTACATTGAAAAATACCAAACCTAGTTACCCTTTTTCTTCAACACTCCCTCTTAACTAGGGAGGTATTTACAATGGTACTCAGTTATTCTCAATTTGAAGAAATTCTCATAAGAAGAAATGGATTGGTAATCCCATCTGTATAACATCATATCAATCAACATTGTAATAGTGCAAGGCCTTGACTAACAAATCCATCTCTCCACGAGACCATGAGCTACAATGCTAGCGAGACCAATTATTTATAGACACCTTTATCATTGTCTCTCAAGGTACATACCCACCCGGGTGTTCACTGATTATGACCTTTTAGGACTAATCTTATATTGGGTTCCCATCCCTCAAATAATATCGGTCCTCTTGTCTACTCTAGTCTTGGATGACCTGCACATCCTCAAAGAGTATCAGATGCCAAATGATTACCCAATCCTCCCATTATTTCTTCCTAAGTGAAGACAAGAATGTTGTGTCTATCATGTTTCTACATATGCATTCATGGTGATCTGGATTTAAACAGGAACACAATACAATACAGAGATAACCATAAAGACAGATATGCAGCGGAATAATACTTCATTTCATTACTGTAAAATATTGAAATATGCTTACAAACAGAAATGGAAATAAACCAGCTAGGGTGATGGTAGCTTATCTCTGAGAAGAGAAGTGGCGGCTACATGCCTCTCAAATGTCTTACAATGAGGCTCAAGGGTCTTTTTATTATTGAAAAATAAGAGAATACCCTAAACAACCAAAACCTAACCCGAGGAGATGTAACACCAAGAATTTGTGGGCCTCGTTGGGGTGAGTTGGACAGCCAACTTCTCGGGGTCGCGAATTGGTCATATTATCTTCGTTTGACGTGCATGATAGCCCGTTGAAAAGATCTCTCCGAGGACTACGAAGCAAAAGACAATTTTAGAAATAAAATTGTTGCTGGTTGATTTCCCAAAAAACGTCGTTTAGGGCCTCAAAACGACTCCGGAAGTTTAGGACCCGAAAAACTGCTAAAAATAGTAAACTGTGCT